>PITA01022058.1:0-31234 GCA_004023965.1 Spilogale gracilis | reverse complement strand
CTCACCTCAAAGGTGTTAGGGAAGGAGCCACACGTGCGAGTCCAGAGCCCTGCCCCCACTCACCTGCCTTCTAAAGAGACCTGATACTAGAGCTTTGTGGCCACCGAGTGAGAATTTCTTCAGGGCAATCCCAGGAAAAATCCAAAACGGCTTCTTTGGAGCCAGAGCAGACTGCCGGGTGCTGAAGCCATGACTCCCCGTAACCAGGGAGTGATCTGCCTTTTATGAGACAAGCCTGGGAGACTGAGAAGCAAGAAGGGAAATGAGGGCTTGTCGGGATTGCATCGGAATTCCTTGGTATTAGCTGGTTACACATAAGTGGAAAGAAAATGAATTTAGCTCAACAACAACAACAGATTTTCTAGAGCTTTGGGCATTGGTATTCTGTGGCAGTAAGAGTGGACAGGAAGGAAGAAAATCCTATCTTGTGATAAAGCAGCAATAAAAAAAACCTTAGATGTGGATTAGGTAGATAGGAAATGATAAATCAGCCGCCTCTATGCCACGAATCCCATGCTCTTTCAGTCTCCTTGCTAATTCAAAAACAAAATATACTGCTTGTCACATGCTTCACATAAAATCCTTTGAAAAGGAAATTCATTAGCGAGAGAGAGTTCTTATACGAAGCAGACATTTATTGCTAAAATGATTGCTGACCTGGCTTTTTAGTTATTTTGGTTCACATTTAGGGTACTCTTAGCTTCTGGCTTCAAAAGCATACTGAGTGTAAAGTAATGTGTGTTGGTGCCCTGTGCTTCCAGAGGTCACACATAGAGTAACCCCAAATGCTAAGAACACATCTGGGAATCCAAATATACTTGGTAAAAAAGACTTTGAACAGTGAGGAAAAGAGTTGTCACAAAGCACATGCACTTTCTTCTGGAGCGAGGAAAGTGTTGACTTGGTCATTTAAACACTGAATTCCAGGTCTCACACTCAGAGACTGTCAGTGGCCCGAGTGTCTTTATCAGTAAAATGTGAATAATAGTATCTATGGCATAAAGTCTCCATGAAGATTTAATAAGATCACACATATAAACATCTACCTGAAACATCAAAGACACTTAATAAGTGGTAGCTGTTATAATTATTATTTTGAAGACTAGGAACTTCTTCCATTCTCTCCTTCAGATGATAAAATATTAATTAAAGAAATAGATTAGAAGCCAAGAAGATATTCACATACATAAAAAGTAGCAGCTGACAGAAATCAAGTAGTCAGGAAAACAACAGAGGCATACTATTCAGAACCCAGTCCCACTCCTGGCAAAAAGCCTCTTGAGACTACCTCTTAAAGGTATCATTTCATTAAAGCAGAGAACCGATGTCCATAATGATGATGCCTAAACATCAAAGAAAAGTTAACTTCAGTATATGCTGGAAAAGAAAGCAAGGGAGAAATGCGATGTATCCTTGAATCATTGCTACGAAAGTTTTCTAATTTAAAAAAATAAAGACAACTATTGCTTGGGGCACCGGGGAGCTCGGTCAGTCAAGCCTCGAACTCTTGATCTCAGCTCAGGTCTTGATATCAGTCAGGGTCATGAGTTCAAGCTCCCCTTGGACTCCACAGTGGGTATGGAGCCTACTTTAGGAAAACAAAACAAAAAACTATGGGGTGCCTGGATGGCTCAGTTGGTTAAGCGGCCAGCTCTTAAATTTGGCTGAGGTCATCATTTCAGGGTGGTTGAGATGGGGCCGCACGTCAGGCTCTGGACTCAATGTGGAGTCTGTTTGTCACTCTCCCTCCTCTGCTGCCACTCACCCACTTGTGTTTTTTTTCCTCTCTCTCTCTAAATTAAGTAAATAAAATCTTTAAACACAAACAAAAAAAACAAAAACGATTGCATCTTCAAAGGATAAACTTCAAATTTAAACTTTACTAAAATATCTTTTTCACAGAGTAGATTAGATTTGCCAAAATTAAAAATTTTGGCACAATTTACCAATGTGAAGAACACGTGTCAGATATGACATTGTTTAAGAAGGAAAGCTATTGATGTAGCACATACTTTTTATTGGCCCACTGTTCATCTTACAAAACAAGATGAAAAATTGGTTCTTCAATTTTTCTTAGGAGCCTACCATTGTCTATAATTCCTTTATGCCCTGAAACTAAGTTATAGAGGAGGCTTAGCAAATATTTTCTCCAAAATGAGTTCAGTGAAACAATTGTCCAACAAAACGACCCACTAGAAAGAGGCCTCTGTGAGCAAATAAGTTTGGGATTTCTGGGTGTCATTCTTCATGCTTGCCTATTCATGAGGCACAGAAGCATTTTCAAATGTATTTATGTAGGAAAGTCACTTTTTACTTTTAGGCTGAACACCTATCAACAGGAAAATAATATGTAAATTGGTTATTGAATTTGATGACCAACTTCACAATAGTTTCAGAAAAGTATTATTACATTGAAGTAATATGCTAATGTAAATATTCTATTGCACAGCCTGGTTGATTGATATAACTTAGGTCTGGTTTGTTCACTGGTATATCCTTAACTCTCAGAACAGTGGCTGGCACCCAATGGGTAATTAATAAGTATTTGTTAGATGAAAAACTGACAGCATGAGTGGAATATACTAATGCTTAGTAATATACTAATTATTTAAGAATTGAATGCACAGAACATCAAAACTATACTAACCCACTTTTTTACTTTGTATTTTTTTTGTTCTGATGATATTTTCAGAACTTAAGATATCTCGAAGGAGCAGCATTGCAAACATTGTTTTTTAGGTAGACATTGGAAAAAAAACACACAATAATTGTTATTTAGTAAGGTCTTAGTCATTATAAGATCACGTGTACTGCATCTAGTGAGCAAATGCTGAATTACTGTTTTTTCTTCTGGCTATGCCCCAATCTGCAGCAACTCTCAGCACCTTGGGATTGACCTGGCTTGGGTTTGTCATTGTTTCAAACCATGAAATGTGTCAGAGTTGGGATCATGTCAAAGTCAGACAATGCCCAAGAAACTTAGCATATCACTGTCAAATGCCAGAACTAGAGTTTGCTGTGTCATCCTGGCATCCTTCAGGGAGCAGGAAAACATTATACAATCTCTCTGGCCCCCAGTCATCCCTAGGGCAAATCAAACTTGGGCAAATTAATTAAGTTATATGTCCCTTCAGTCATTCATTGAATATTCACTTACTGTCTACCATGTTCTTAGTGGAATGCTGGATATTAAATTATTCCACATGGTTCTCTAATCACAACAATAAAATTTCATGAGTGGCTACTATGTCCCAAGAACTGTATAAGAACTTTACATGATATCTCATTCAATCCCCCAGCAATCCTGGGAGATAATTATACTCATTATCACATTTTTATTAAACGAGGACATGAAGGCACACAGACATTATGGAGCTTGGCCACATGGCTAGTAAGGGATGGCAGGAGTTTGAACCCAGGCTGACTAACTGCTGCACCTGGAATCTTAACCTCTGAGCAATAATGGTATCTCTCCTCCCTGGAAGGAAGTATCTATATCAACATTTTTTATGAGGGGAGCTAAAATTTGTTGAGCTTCATCTGTGCACAGGTCCCATCTTTTATATTTTTTTGTATGGGATCTCATTTAATAGAGCCACACAATGAAGCGGTAGAGAGCAGGAATTAAGAGCCCTAGGCCAGTTGGTTAAATTCCTGGGTTCAAATTCCAGCTCTGCCACTTTCTGACTATGTCCTTGAGCAATTGATTTCACTTCTCTGTGCCTCAGTATCCCCATCTGTAAAAGAAAAAGGGAAAATCTTATAGGATCAGTATCACTAAATGAGTTAATAATATATGCACAAAACACTTAGACTATGGCTGGCAAATTATAAGTACTATATGTCTTAATTTTTTTAAAATTTAGGTAAAATCTAGTTTAAATAACCAACTAAAGTCACTTTTTAAAAAATCATGGAAGGAAATAAAAACGCTGAAAGAAAGCAAAAAATATATCTACTCTGCCCAACACCTCACCATGGCATATATTATAGCTGATATCCTCACTTTCTAGTGCCGTCTGGGTAAGGTATCTGATCCGCCACCATCACCTTCTCCAGAATTTCCAGCCACTTTGCCCCAAGATCCAAGATCTACTGCTTAGTCTTCTTGGGGTTGGGTCAGGGTGGAGGAACTCTGGCTCACCCAACCATTCAGTCGTATCTAAAAACAGGGCTTTAGTTAGGCCTTCATGGCTCCATATAACATCGAGGAAGGGAAAGGTGGCTATTGAGCCTAAGCTTTAAGTGAAACATATTATAATTGCCACAGATCAAAATAAGCCTGGACCAACAAAAGAAACTGTTACCAATCTCAAAGCATTCATTACAGTTTCATGTATGTATCCAAAGAAAAACTTTTTGAACAAATGATCATTAAGATTGTGTTTCTAAGTTACTTGTGTTTGTTCTTTTCTGGAGTCTGGTGGTTGCTCTAGGATCACACATCTAGAGGATACAGTGTCAACTAGTGTGTATAAAAACCTCACAATTTTAAAGTACGTCATTAATCGTTAGCCATAGCAATAATCTTAGCTCATCATTATTCTGATTACAGAACTCCAGATGATCTATAGCAAAGTTAAGAGGTCTTATGAGTCAAAATCCTTGCTCTGGCCAGTGTCCGCACCATTTGGAGCTGAAATTTCCAAGGCTGTTACTTGGCCCTTGCTGCCTTTTTCTACGCTTCTATCTAACAGCCCAAACTTCTTTGGCCCTAAAAACTAAGCCTGTCAACTTAAAATACATAATAACCTGCCAATGAAGTTGAAACAACCCTCCAAGTTGTTGTTGATCAAGTCGGAAAGAAGTGTTGTTGACTGACTGATACGTTGACTGGTGAACTAGTTCCCTGTATATGCCAGTCTCACTCTGTCCTTGGTTTCATTTGTTGATTTTGAGGCCTCGGTGGTTTCTAAAGTTTATTGCTATAAATTCTGAGATGATTTAAGAGCATTTGGTGATGAGAGAGAAGGAACTCAATAAGGAATTTCTTAGTATACTGTTGATGGAACAAGAAGAAATATTTATTTTGTTATAGCTTATAACAAAATGTATATTTTATAATAATTTAAGGTGGTTTATAACAAAATTTAACTTAATCTAATATAGTCTATAATGTATAGATGTATGTTATTTACTCAGCATAACTTAAAGAAAGTATCGGCATACTTACAGATTCTATTGGGAAACTTCACTCCATGTTGCCCAACCTCAACTGGAATAGTAAAGATAACTACTACAGAGTAGATAGGTCCCCAGTGTGTAGGATCATATTTATCTACATCACTAGTCCCTGATTGAAGAGGCACTTCATGCATACTTTTTATGATGGTGTTTACATCAAACCACCATGTAAAAGTAGTGCCAACTTTGTACTTCAAAAGTAAAATGTCCAATCTTCAGACATTTAGTATAGCAAAAAAAAAAATCCTCTTAGAGGATATTTTTCTACATAAAAACTGATTGTGAAGTTAAATATTATTTAAAAACAGAAACAATACAAATATTTTTTTCTGGTTAGGCCTACTGGTCAACAGAATTCTGTTGGTTGTTGTACTACTGAGAACCATGTCTCAGCTCCAGGAGATTGTTGCAGCCTTCTGTGAATGCAACCCTTAGCTTACTGTGGATTGCACTGGGTTTGCATGCATAATTACAAAGTCTCCAGTAATTACGGTTTATCTCTGAATACTTTTGAACATTTATAATGGAGAAAATATTTGCTGGAGGAAATTTTCATCAAAACATTATTTGCAAGAATGTTGCTTACACAGTTCTTTCTCAATGCATATTTCTGTGCTCCATAAATAACAGCGTTAAATATTGCAGCATCCTTGGGAGGAAGTCAAGCAGGATTATCATAGTCTTTTTTTTTTTAATAGTTTGAAAAAACTAAATTGTCTCCTGGTTTTACCATATTGAGTTAGCCAGACCCATTTCTGGGCTTTCATGGAAATTTGTCATCCTTGCAAGTTTGTGATCTCTAAGCTAACTGAGACTGTATTTTAATTATCTTTTGAAATAACATTTATTAAGAATTTTCTTGGCAGAAAGATTAGAAAGTACAACATAAGAAAAAATATGTCAGTAATACGGCTAAAAATATTTTGATGTTTCAAAGCTTTTTTATGCTTATATTTAATGAATTCCAGACATCATTGTACATGAGTCACCTGGGGATCATGTTCAATGCAGATTATGATTCAGAGACCTAAGGATCTGAGATTCTGGATTTCTGTCAAGCTCCCAGGTGATGCTGAGGCCAGTGGTCTCTGGATCACACCTTGAATAGCGTGACCTATCTTTGTATCTGCTGTTATCACTTTATTAGAATGCAGAATAAATGCTCTTAAAAATCTTTGGCATGTTTTCCAAATATATTATTAGTGAAATTCTTTTCTTTATTTAAAATTATCCTGAAATGGGGAATTGGTGCATAGTTTGGTGGTCATGATAGTATTCTCACAACTAGGAAAAATTGTCTTGTGATTTGGGAAAGATCACAGAAGTCTCATCTGAGTGATGGTCAAAGAACATGATAGGGTGTATCATGGCTTGTGAAGATGGCAGAATTTAGAAAAGAAATGCACTTGGTAACCTCAGCAAAATTGCAGAGATGTGAGGGCTACATTCAAGACGGAGAGTCATGGAGAGTAGGGTCTAGATGGATGCAAATCTGTGACAAGTCCTATGCTCTCTTTGGATGGATGAAAGAAATGTACTGCTTCAGCCTATTTCCCCACAGTGTCTCCTCTATATGTCTGTGATGTATCTGAACAAGATGGAAGAATTATTGTAGCAGAAGAAATTGTATAGATATTTTAGGTATGAGTGTATGACTTAGGAGTGGGGAAAAGATATAGGCTTGCCAGAAGGCTGGGCTTTTTGGCTAGTGTGCTCCTTTAATGAAATGTTATCTCCTCGAGCAAGTCACTCAAGGCATTTGGTATTTCAGCTATCATACTGGATGCACTCAATATTTATCAAAGGGTTGTGGTGCTTTAAAAGGATTTGGTAATACCTGCTTGTATTCTACTTTATGTACAGTCTTTGATTTAAAAGAATTAATTTTATAACAATGAGGAAAATAGTGTCCATATAGGTTGTCACCCAGACATAAATATAATTATTAGTGAAGTACTAAATTTTGATGTAGAAGTTTTTTTTTTTATAAAATTATTCTTTAACTAATATGCTTTGTCTTTGGATGAATGAAAGAAATGTACTGTTTCAGCCCATTTCACCACTTAACTTGCTTTATATGTCTGTGATATATTTGAACAAAATGGAAGAATTATTATATCAGTTGAAACTGTATAGTTTTAGGTATGAGTATAAGACCTAGATATAAATGAATTCACTCTTTTATTTAACAAGATCTATTGAGTAACTACTATGTACCTGATAAGGTACTGGGGAAAAAAGAAATGGAAAAATATGGTCTGTGTCTCTACAATGTAACAAGAGAAACTTTCAGAAATAAATGAAAGCAACAATGTAATAGCTGTGATAATACTCTGGGCCCACAAAAAGGAGAGTGATCACTTCTCTGGAGGAATCAAAGTTGATGCCAAGATGGCGTGACAGCTGAGAAGTGAAATGCGAATGACTATTAGATGCTGGTGTGTGTTATAGGCATTGTGCTAAGAATCACACCAAATGGGGTATAATGTAACAGTTTCACATGTATCCAACAAATGTCCATAGAGTACTTTATCCCATGTAACATAATAAGTTATCTTTATTTTCAAAATCTATAGTCTAGATTAAGAGGTGAGACATATAGATGAGTATGTGCATACGTGTGTGCATGTGTGTATGTTAACAGAAGTGTCTTGCTGCTAAATGTATATAGTGTAAATAAATGTCAAAAGAGGAGGAGAGCACTATGAACTCAGCTGACCCAGGAGGACTGCAAGGTGATGTGGAACTGGAGGAGGACCTGGGTCAGTGGAAAGATGGCTATTTTAGTTGGAGGGAATGACAAGGCAAAGGCATGGGCACAGGATTACATCACCAAGGATATTTCAAGTGCAAGAAACAGAAAACTTAAGACAGATTGACCTGAACAATAAAGGAAATGTGTTATTCAGAGAACTGAAAAGTGTCAAGGTAGGATAGGCTTTGAAGCACTTAATTCAAAAGTTATTTGGCTCATGTCCTTGTAATTCTCTCAGCTCTGCCCTCATCTCTATGCTTTGTTGTGCCAGGCTGGTTTTTTTCAGAGTAGCAGAAATGGCTGGAGTGTATCAGGAGGCAAAGATTCAGGGTCATGACATTCCAGGCATAATTCCTGAGATTTGTTCTAAGTGGACTGGCTCGGGACATTTGCTGCTCCTAAACCTGTTCTTCTTCAGAGGAATGGGGGTGTGGACTAGATTAGCAATGGTGGAGTCAGCTTCCCAAAAACATGAGAGTTTTCAAGTTCCTCCAATTACCAGGAGGTGGGAAATGGATATCAGATAGGAGTCAAGGAGTGGCAACTACAGCTTAGTTCAGAAGACATTCTCCTGCCCTCAGGACACATTGTCTCCCTTCTTTGTGCCACCATTTACAAGTGCCATGTTCATGTAAGTGATGATCATTGGTAGAGTGCATCAGCTTCCTCTTATAGAGGATGAACTTTCTGAGGGCAAGGACCATATATATGTCTTACTATCTTTATCTCCAGTGCCGAGGAGAGCAGGCATATAGTAGACACTCAATAAACCAGTGCTATTCGATAAATCATTACACAGAAGAACTTTAATATGACAATTATGGGCTCAAAAAGAAAGAAAATGAAGTTAACAGCCATTATCCACTTGAGGCTTGAGTTGAAAACAGTTTGGTCAAGGGCGGCATTTTCCAAAATGTGTTCCAAGAAATACTAGTCTCACATGACATTCCTGGAAAAAGTGTTAGTCGTCAAAACAGTTTAGGAATAAGTGCCTTCCGTGTGCTCCACACGTGCTTCTAAGGTAACTTGTCATATATGTAGGTATTAAACATACATTACTTTCTGTGAAACAAAAGAAAACAAAACTGCTGAATGAATGTAACCAAGCGGTTCTCAAGCTTCTCTGACAGCTGCCCATTCCTCATGCTCCTCCACATGGTGTTTGTTCATCTTGGAGGAAGCACTGTCTTGGTTTCTATAAGGAAATGTAGCACTTGTTCCAGTATAAGAATGCCAAGAACGAGATTATGTGTTTCCTCAGTGGTTGGTTAGAGACAGGGAGGGGCCCCTGATCCCAGGCATCCTGCCCTCTCACCAACCCTTGCGGAAGGGAACAAAGACTTTACTTCCCCACATCCCTGTGTTGTAACAGAAAGTAAGGTAAGTCCTGGCACCTCCCCTGGGGTATTGTAGCCTCGGCCAACCATTGTGTATATTACATTGGTTGACTGCTTGAACTGATTTCAATCTGACGTAACAGGGTGGCAATCAGCTTGGCCTCCGAGTCTCCGCACACCGTGCAGAGAAAAAAAAAAAAAAGTCATCCAGGGACAAAAATGACCCTGGCTTGATGTAGGGAGCTCCCAAAGCAATCCTATGCAAACTAATCTCTAATTCAAGAAAGTGGAGTTTTCAATTTGTGTACGTGCTCATTTCTAAGGCAAATGAATTGATATCATAATTTTTATTGGGCACAATTTTCAAACATAAATAAAAGCAGGAAGAGCAGGGTAAAAACAATCTTTGTATTCATCAGTCAGCTTGAACAATTATGGCATTTGTCCATTTGTTTTCATTCATACCCTCCCACCCTTGTTTATTTTCTAAACTATTTTGAACCAACTCTAGACATCATGCCATTTCCACTGTAAATTTGTTGCTATCCATCTCTGACCACGCCACATATATACCATGCCATTATCAATTCTCATAGAAATATGGTAGTTCGGGGTGCCTGGGTGGCTCAGTCATTAAGTGTCTGCCTTAGTCTCAGGTCATGATCCCAGAGTCCCGGGGATGGAGACCTGCGTTGAGCTCCCCTGCTCTGCGGGAAGCCTACTTCTTCACTCACTCCCCCTGCTTGTGTTCCCCCTCTAGCTGTGTTTCTCTCTGTCAAATAAATAAATAAAATGTTAAAAAAAAAAAAAAGTCTGGTAGTTACTAAATATCATCTGATACTTAGTTTATATTCACAGTTCCCAGACTATCTCAAAGATTCATCTATGCAGTTTAGGCATTCAGATCAAATCAAGATCCAGACATATTTGCTTTTTATTTCTTATGTCTCATTCCCCATTGTTAGCTCCCTTTTTTTGTCTTCGCATTATTGTCTACTTTTTCTTTTTTCTTTTACACTAGATGCATTTTTAAGATTGTTTTTAGGACTTATTGTTATAATATAATCAAGGGTCATAAAAAATCAAATAGGTAGATCGTCTTTTAAAATTTGGGCAGAGTACATACAAAATTAAATGGACCTTATATTTTATCCTTTCTGTTATGTCATTTATTTATCCTCAGTTATTTCTTTGTGGAAGAAAAAAAAATGAGCAATAAGCTCAGGAAGCAGAGTTCCTGATAATAGTTATATTTTATAATTTTCTATATAATTTATAATTAGTCATTCCTATAATTGAGACAGGACAGTGACCCAAATCTACTGATTCCTATGTGTCACAAAGCTTATTCTTGATGAAATAAGTCAAAACCTTAAGTGTTCTTCTCAAATAGCCTATATCCATCTAGATTTCTTAATTTATTTTATATTATTAGAATTCAATAACTCATGTATGTATCATCTTTCCTATACCTTGATTGGGGGGGGAGGGGAAGAATATCAGAGGATGATTTTCAGAAACAGGATCCAGCCTTTTAAAGAATTTGCTAGTTAGCCATTCCTGTCTCAGAAAAGCTACCTGCTAAATGGGTCACTTCATTGGCAACGGCAGTAATTTCTGAGCCTTTATTTAGAAGAGATGAGAAAAGAAAGATAGATGGTGAAAAGAATTAGTAACCCAATCTTTCAATTGCAGGTATTTCAATTGATTAACTGTCAGACCAAGCATTCCCTAAATTCTGCAAACCAGCTCAATCTGTCTTTTGACATCTTCTTTGCAATTTGTTAAGACTTTTGGTCCAATCAAGAGCACCAAACCCTGACTATTAGTTTAGGTTTGATTTGTTAGTTGGAATTATTTTCCATAGGGAAATCTATACATCGTATGATAACTCTACAACCCAGTTAATCAAAACTTGTAACAGTCAAAGAATGTGCTGAAATGTCTTAAATAAGCACACATAGATTTGTAAAGTTATCTTCATTGTTTTCTTCCTGATTTGTTAAAACTGTGATAATCCTTCACATTCTGAACGTTAACAGAGTAGCTCCTCTGTAAGCCATTTCTTTCTAATATGGGTGAGAAAATTCCCCTCCCCCCTTTAAAAAAAATTCTTTCATTATTTGACAGAGAAGCACAACTAGAGAGGGAACACAAGCAGGGGGAGTGAGAGAGGGAGAAGCAGGCTTCCTGCCGAGCCGGGAGCCGGATGCGGGCCTGGATCCCGGGACTCCGGGATCATGACCTGAGCTGAAGGTAGACACTTAACGACTGAGCCACCCAGGCGCCTGAAATTTTCCCCTTTTAAGTACAAGTTAATTATGTAATCATTCATCATTCCCAGATGCTGATTTGGGGGACTATATGGAAAAGAAAGGTTGTATACCTGCAGTCTTGTTTTCACAGGACATATTAAAGCAATTATGAGTTAAAAATTTCATGCACGTAGTGAAACAAACACAGAGGATAAAGCTGTCCATTTTCTAGCCACTGAATATCCTACTCTGCAGTGTTGATCTTGATTAAGCAACCTCTGCTTCATAAACCACTGAGAAAGTAACATCTCACTGGCTGGCAGAAGAACCATGGTATCAATATGTCTTTCATTGGAGGTCAGGGAGAAGTTAAATTACTGACTAAATGGGTAAAAATCTTTCCCCTGACATATAGCCTAATTTTTCAGTACACCTCCAGGCAAGATTGTGTGGTTACATTCATTTAAATCATTTTATTTTTACATTTTGCTTCATACTGAAAGGGGGATGGGAAAGATGTGACACTGGTGCTCCAAAAGGGCAGGCCCAGGTAAGTTAGAGCACCTACCCGGACACAATGCTACCTGCAGAGAAGCAGCCATCTTTCCCACAGGACAGAGGCAACCAATCATGTTCAGTGTGCACATGAGTCACCTCGTGGTTTTATTCATTTTTGCTAATAGGCATATTGCTCAACCTCTAAGGCTATACTATGTTTTGTCCAAATGGGCTCTCCATATGTGCATGAGGCCTTCTCTGTCTCTCTTTTTCATAATCAAAGGTTTGTGGGTCATGCAATCTAAAATGGCAGGAGAGACCTAACTGATAGTTCTGATGATCCAGGCTGGCTGCCTACCTTTGGGCTGTGCTCAACAGAAGAAAGGCTCAAAGGACTAGAGAAGTTTATGGTACATGGGATACAGTAGTCACTCAACAAACACTGACCAGCAACTGGCTATATATAGTATCTATAATCTCATTTTTTTAAGGATAATGGGGCAAAGAAGGGGTGCCATTACTTCCACTAAGTTACTTGTGAAATCAGGTGTTACAAGAAGACTCTGGGACTGGAGACAGTCAAATGCAAGAACTCCCTCTGACAGAGGGAATGTCCTGGGCTCAGTTTCAGCATGTAGATTGGAGTAGATAGAGGAATAGAAACCACATATTCAAGAACCAAAGAGATGAATGAGCCTCTATCCATAAATGAGAGAAACACTTTTAGAGGGAGATGATCTTTCTTCTGTGACATCCTCATTCAGTTTCTTGAAATTTAATACCCAGTTAAACCCTCTGTTCTTGTCAGTACCATGAAGAATCACAAGAAAAGTCCCTGGTTTTCCTAAGACAGTGATGGTCAAAGCAATAGAGGTATAATTTCACCTCCCTTGTTTTCTATGCTATGGCAGACATTGCTGATAGTTACCTACTTTATTTGTTCAATACTGATTTTTTTGTAGAACACTGATTTTTTTTTTCTGCCTTGTAATTCATGTAATGAAGAAATTTTTTTCCAGCCTATTTGCACCAGGGGACAATGTGGTGCCCACTAGCCCCCTGGAGAGAGCTTTTGAGAATACCACGCAAGAGGGAAGAATCAGCCAGCACACACCCTTTGCCCTTTGGTCCTCTCCTTTGCCTTCATGGAATATGTACCTAACACTGGTTGATGGCCATGAGATAAAAACCCTACTGTGTTAGTCCATTCAGGCTGCTCTACCCAAATACCCCAGACGAGGGGATTACAAATGGCAGAGATTTATTGCTGACAGTTCTGGAGGCTGGAAATCCGTGATCGGGGTTCCAACATGTCTGGGTTCTGCAGAGAGCCCCTTTCAGGTTGTGGATGGACAAATTCTTGTGCCTTCATTTGGTGGAAGAGGGGAGGGAGCTCCCCGGGGTCTCCTTTACGAGGGTGCTAATCCCATTGGTGAGTGTTCTAGCCTTGTGACCTAATTACCCCCCAAAGGACCCTAGAGCCTAATAGCACCACTTTGGGCATTAGGTTCATCAAATTAATTTTGAGAAGATACAAACATTCAGCCTATAGCCCACACTTTAAGAAAAATCACAGAGCTGAGGGTTGCAAGCAAAAGGCTCCCTGGTGGCATTGTAGCAGTGGCATACCGGTGCTGGACCCCTGACTCTAAAGTTTTCTTTGTGAGAAAACAAAAGCCCGCATATATTTATACCTAGTTTTAGAGGTTTCTGTTGCTCACAGTCAAACACAATCCCCAAAGTGTATTTCATTCATTAATATAATGTATTGCATACATTAGCTCATTAACATTTGATGATGTGAAAATCTCTAGGGTAGGAATTATTATTACAAGACCAAAGTGAATTACCTAGCATCAAATCTTTTCGTTATCTTGAATTTTACTCTTCCTCTTAAATCACAAATCCAATTTCCCCCAAGACTTTCTGGCTTCTGTTCTCCACCTGCACAATCATGGCCTTAGATCAGACTTTCCTCACCTGAACTATCTGCAAGACCCCTGACTATCCTCTCTACTTTAAGTCTCATTCATTTATCTATGCACACAGCAACTCTTTATTGAATGTCAGCACAATAGTAGGTGCTAGAGAAAGAGTAGTGAAGAAGACTGATATGGCTCATGTCAATAAACATCTTGGATTCCTCCTACTTACTGTCTTCGGTGATCCTCCAAAAATGTATATGCAATCATGTTACTCCTTATTCAAAATCCTAAAGGCTTTCCATAACTTATAGGTGAAACTAAAAAGTTTAAATTTCATGCAAAGTCATTCAGAACCTCACAATATGGTAACTTTCCAAACTCATCTCACTGCCTTCCATCACCTCTTTCTCCCATGTTTCCTATTTTCAAGCTCACTGAACTGCTTGCTAGGTAATGTATTTAAAATGCCTTATGCAAGGCTTGTAAAAACAGGCACTTAGAAAATGTGGCTTGCTTTTCTCAGCCCTTCCTCAGACACCCCTTTACACCTGCTGAGTTTCCATACAGTTTGCCCAAAATTTCTTGTTCACTTTCCCTCCCAGAAAACCATCTGTTGTGAATTCAAGATTCAACTTCAAGACTGTGAGCTCTAGGTATCCTTGATGATATGGGAGAATCAACTGTTATGCTTTATGCCTTTTTACCACATCCTAAACAGAAAAATTACTAAACATATTGAAAGGAATTACTCATAAATGCACTTAACTTGCTTCAAATAAATCAGGTTTCTGGTAGCTGACCATTGCTGTTAATGTAATCTTTGAGAAAGATCAAGGAAGATCCTTTAGAACTGGCTATTATGGGAACCTAATTGTGACAGATTCCCAGTAACCCAAAGGCAGCTAAAGTGTTCAGCTGTATAATGAACAGATGTTACCTGAAACAATGGTAACATCTAATGCAGCAAGTGCAATTAATTTAATTAATTTCAATATCTGTTAAGCACCTAATGTGTGGACCTATGTGGAGCTGCTGACAAAGTGTACAGACTGGGGTAAAGCCCGAGTTCTCTTAAGGAGTGGAGAGAGAGAAAAAGGTGTAAGTATAATCAGGCAAGGAAATAGAGAGTATACACAAAAGAATAAGTTATCAGGCCTCTAAGTGTAGATTAGGTACGAAAGGAAATGAAAACCCAAAGAGATTGACAAAACTGGGAGAAAAACTGG
The DNA here is from genome assembly GCA_004023965.1 of Spilogale gracilis. Lineage (NCBI taxonomy): Eukaryota > Metazoa > Chordata > Mammalia > Carnivora > Mephitidae > Spilogale > Spilogale gracilis. The sequence continues at coordinate 16,054 of PITA01022058.1, read as the reverse complement.
GCGATTAAGCAACTGAATGTCTCTGTACAGTCAAAGACTCAGCGCAGTGGAGGCCACTGGTGCCAGTGCTACAAGGGATCAATATTGGAAAGCAGGTGATCTGAGTTGAAGTTTTCGGTGCCATTGCAGTGCCTGGGGATGAGAACACATCCAGAGCAATCATGGGTACGGAGTAGAATGAGACTGCCAGTCCTTGAGGGGAGGGGGAGCAAAGCACCATGAGGTTAGATGGCTTGGCTTGTCCACATGGACAGACTAGTCATCCAGAACGACGGCTGGATGAGGGGTGAAGACAAAGAATATAAGTCAGATGAAAGATTTTATCTATTTGTAGAAGGTCATCCATGGGGAAGCATGAAGACTCCTCAAGCGAAATAGTTTAACCTCCACAGAACAGGTATTTATATCATCATAGGAGAACAATGCTTTGGAGCAGTACTGGGGATAATTCCCCCCTCCATGTCCCGACGTCTAATGCTGAAAAGGAGAAATGATTAGTTTTAGCTGAAAGGGTGAAGGGAAATTGTATCCTTGGGAGAAAACCAGGTTTAATCAAAGCAAGGAGATGTAATAGTCTTCTGTGAAAATGATTAAGATGATAGAATTTTTCTTCATCACGAAATAGAATTTCTTGAAGACGTAAAATATTACAAGACAGTAGAATAGTAGGAGGCTGGCCAAGGGAGAGGAAACACAGAAAATCATCAGTATAAAAAATAGGAAGCTAGCTTGAGTTTCCTTTTTTTACTAAGATGATAGGTTGTAAGACACATTGAATTAGTGGACATCAGATTTTAAGGGAATACTGTGAACAAGTGCTTCAAGGGCTGGCTCAGGTTGAGCTTCAGCTATGTCTAGGACAGGTAGATTGAGCAGTGAGCCTTCTGTGACCTTTGTTCTGGGTTCCTATGTGAACCTTATTGAGACGTTATGATGTCTCTAAAGAAATTCTAACTCAGAGATTACATAGTTTCCAGGTACTTTCCTCCTGGTGGAACCTCACAATGAGAGGGATATCCTAAGCTTTTGAAGGAGTATGGTGTGGCCCACATTGGGTCTCATCTTGGTGAGGCCCCTGAAGCCTCAATCAGAGATGATATCCAGGAAAAGAGACTCTCACTCTTAAACACATAAAAAGGCCAGAAAATCATAATCATTGGGTCTGACACATGGGAAAAAGAAAAGAGAAAAAAGCATTTGTTGAATAAATTAATATGAATTATAAGTTTTAACTTATTCTTAGCAAATAGAAGCTTTGATAGCATATTTTCAAATTGCTTAAAAGGACTAAGAAATACTTGTGGAGTGCCCGGGTGTCTCAGTCAGTTAAATGTCTGACTCGTGGTTTCAGCGCAGGTATTGATCTCAGGGTCATGAGATTAAGCCCTGTATGCTAAGATTCTCTCTCTCTCTCTCTCTCTCTCTCTCTGTCTCTCTCTCTCTCTCTCTCTCTCCCTCTGCCCTCCCCCACACGTGTGTACTGGGGGAGGGGACAGAAGGAGTGAAATACTTGTCATTCTTTCTGGCTTCCCTGTATCTGAGCCACTTCTCCACTGGGGGGAGTTCCCATTTTATAAGTTAAAGGTAAAAACTAATGCCAGCTCCTCATTTTTCCAGCCTCCCTTGCAGGTCAAAAACAGGCATGAGGGGGCACGTGGGTGGCTCAGTAGGTTAAGCATCTGCCTTTGGCTCTGGTCATGATCCCAGGGTCCTGGGGTAAAGCCCGGAGCAGGGAGCATGCTTCTCCCTCTCCACCCCACTCCCTTACTCATGCTTTCTCTCACTCTCTCTCTTTCAGATAAATAAATATAATCTTTAAAACACGCATACACGCACACATACATGAGACCTACACTCCACCCATGGGATGCAACTTCCCAGGCTTTATGCTAGGATCTGGCATGCAGAATGGCAAAGAAATATTTCTTCTGGCAGGGGCTCTGAGGGCAAGATTCATTTTCTAGAGCAGCATTAGTAGCCATAGGAATGGCAGCCCCCGGTGTTCTCTGCTGGTGGCATCCACAGTGTGAACCACAGGACACTGGGCTTGGTGACAGTGGTAGTCACATTCTCCCCAGCCACGTGGGGGAGTTCTGTGTGTGATTTGTGCCATTGCTCCTGACTACATGACTCTGGTCCTGGTGTTCCATACCCAACATCCTTTCAGTAAATTCAGTGTCTCTTTAAATCAGATAAATTGGGTTTCTTGTTTTGGCAACCAAAAACCCTACTGATATAGATACTTGCTCCAGAAATGGGATGCTAAAATGAGGAATAGGATAAATGGAGGAGGTGCTGTAGTTCATAGTGAAAAAACTGGGAAGTTAGTGGCTCTCTTCACGAGGTTGTGAAGCAATGTACCTCTTGAGCACAGACTGGGGACGGGCCTGTGCAGCCTTTGCTATTAGGGGAAATGGTAGGAACATGGATGGATGTCTTCCAGAGAGGCTCCATGAAAAAGAAACAAGTGAAGACTAAGAATGGACCATTTTCAAGAGGGCAGCAGCAGAGAAATTTGAGCCAAAAAAACAAGCTTAATCTTCCAGACCCGTCTTAAACAATTTTTATAAAGTTGTTTCTGCCTGACAAAGAGAAAAATCCAGATGGCCAAGATTGGATTATAGGTATTGCCTTCCCACCCAGGGTTATTGTTTTAAATTGCCTCAGGGCAGAGGTCATTAATCTGAGGTCTAGGAGGACCGATATCATGTTGAAGTTCCTGGCATGGAGTCAGGAATTCTCAGACTCACAGTCTATTTCTAGAAAAGATCCTTGGCTGTGTTATTATCCCGTGGAGTTGACTGGAAGCACCTGAAGCCTACTGAGTTCTTACAGGAATTGTATTACCAAAGAAAGCCCAAGGTTAATAAACAATAGCCTGTGACAGACAATCCCCAGAGTTCCTAAGTGCTCACCAGTACTAAGGCTCTGCGGGCCCAGGAAAGAGCATGTCTTCCAATGGTCACCTCCAGGTGCACATGCCATAACAAATCAACCCAAAATGTATAGGTCTCAAACACCATAGAAATTATATTTCTTATTCATATAGGAAGACTGAAGAGGTAGAAGGTATAGCCTTTATGCAGGCTGCAATTCAAGGATCCAGGATGAAAGAGGTTCTGCTATATTAAACACAATCTTTAAGCTATTATCATCAAGAATCTCCATTTCAGTGAGTAACATGGAGGGGGAAAAGGGAACAGAAGCATTAGTGCTGGTGGTCTTATGAGTGCAGGCTGGAAGTGATATGTGGCGCTTCTATTAATATTCACTGGGCTAGAGCTCAGTCCACACGGCTACAGCTAAGTGCAAGGAAGGCTGGGAAAGGTGGCCTAGCTGTGCCCCCAGGAGGAAGGAGAAACAGGTACTAGAGAGCAGCTAACCATCTCTGTCACAAAAGAGGAAACAAAGACCACTGCTGAGAGCAGAATCACACTGTACAGTTGGGTGACCTCTCTCTACTATCAGAATAGGAAGTCCTTGCTATTGTTGTCCAACAGAATCGCAAGCGCTGTGGACCAGTGACTGTTGTTAGTCATTTCCCATTGCCTTCTTTTCAGAATCAGAGTTGATGGGGCAGGTAGGGGGCATGGGAATTGGTAAAGGGAAAAATAATTTTGTATTGGCTGTGCTAGTGATAAAAAATTATTTTTAGCCCTATGTCCATAGACCATGATGGAAGAAGTTAACAATAAAATCCCAGAAATCCTGGATGTAGACTTGGGTGTACTGACTGATGAGACTTTGGGCAGTCTCCCTTTAGGGAAGAGGTGGACACATTTTGAGTACTTTTACCAAATGTGAATGGCATGAAAGGTATATATTTAGATGTTAGTTGAGTAAAGGGTAGACCTGAGGAGGCATTTTTTGTTGCTAACCCAGCATCAATTTCCCTCCTTCCTCCATTCAACAGACCTAAAATTATTCTCATGGTCCAGTCTTTTTTTTTAGTATTTTATTTATTTATTTATTTATTTGAGAGCGAGGGAGTGTGTGTGTGTGTGTGTGTGTGTGTGTGTGTGTGTGCATGTGTGTGCAAGCATAAGTCAGGGGGGAGAGGCAGAGTGAGAGAGAGAAGCAGACTCCCCACTGAGCAGGGAGCCTGACATGGAGCTCAATCCCAGGATCCTGGGACCCTGACCTGAGCCAAAGGCAGATGCTTAACCAAGTAAGGCATCCAGGTGTCCCCCACTCAACACACCTAAAATTGTGTTCCCACAGCCCAGTCTCTTCTTGACTTCACTTAATCCACTATGGTCATCTCATTCCCTCAGCCTGGGGTGTAGGGAAGGGTGTGTGATGCGATTCTGGCCAGTGAAACATTAAGGGAAATCTGTTGGATGGATTCAGAAAAAGATTTTATTACAACTAAAAGAAAGACTCGTGTAGAAAAAATAATCTTTTTTTCCACTTACCCTTGTTATGCACTCATACACTGTCGGGAACTATGCCTACCTTGTGTGACCATGAAGGGAACTGGACTGAGGCTAAGTCAAAAGGAGCAACACAGAGCCAAAGATGGAAAGAACCTCAGCTACAATCATGTTATTGAACCACTAAAGTGAATGGTTTGGGAGCCACCCCATAAGAGCCTCCAGACCTCTTATTATGTGAGATAATACATTTTTATTAGTGTTAAAACATTTCAAGTCATGGTTCTGTTACTTTTAGCTGAAAGCCTCCTAAGTGATAAAGACCCTTTTGTGCCATATCCCAGTCCAAACATCTCATTTCACACATGGAGAACCTAAGGTTTAGTGCTTTGTCATTGAAAATACATTTTTTATATCCTAAAAGTACAGTATCCTTTGCAGACGAAGGTACTGCTTAGAGTACATGATTGTGTGTGTGTGTGTGTGTGTGTTTCATGAGGGTGATAAATCTAGGTTCATCTATCTACATTTGCTCAGTTTTCCTTGTAACTGAGAACATATATTTGATAGCCAGTTGGCTGGGGTCAATGGTATAGTGCTTGGTTATGAAACAGATTGAAGTTATGTCAGAGCAGAACATGCTGTCTTGGCCTCATCAGGATGATGGGCTAACCATCAGAAGTTACACTCACTCTGAGAGTAAATAACTTCATTACAAGCCCTCTCACATGGAAGGAATTCAGAATTCCCCTTCAAGGTTCAATTTTACAATCACTCTATTGCTTTGGACAAATAAATAGGAGAAAAGAGGCTTTGCAGATGTGGGTGGTTTACATGGTATTTTAAGATCCAGTGTTTGTTTTGGAGGATTTTTTTAGCAGCTGAACATTTCTGATAAACATTTCTAAAGTTACTGCAGATAATTTTCTTCCCACTCTACTATATTATCCTCTACTTCCACCTTTCAATTATTGTGAATATGTAATAATGAAAATAAGTACCATAAATAATGCATTGACTTTTTACATCTTCTTTGCAACAAAGAGAAACATTCACACTGCGCTGCGGGGGGGCCCGGTGGCAGCTGCCACGGTATCCAATAGTCAGAGATGTAGGAACCATTTGGAAAGAAGCAGGTCTTCCTCCTACTTAGGAAGAGAGGGGAGGGAATATGTCTGGTAGCCATATGGATGCCCCCACAGTCCCACCCCACCCTCACTTTTTAATAAGAGCAGTCTCCAACCTGAACGTGCCGAACATCCGGGAATGCTAAGAACAGTCTTTCTTTTTCCTTCTCTCTCAAGAGTGTAAGGATTCTCAGAAAGACAGTGGAGACAATTGGATGGATTTGCACAACCTTGGACAGAAAATGTAATCATTTCACTCCTTGATGCAAGGCTTTAACTGAGTAAACTCTTAGCTCACCTTATCCTACAGGGATGGATTATTCTGAAAACAGCATAGGATTTGGAATCAGGAGACCTGGGTTGAAGCCCAGCTCTGCCACTAATGAGCTTTATAACTTTGCCCTGGTAGTTTCACCTATCCCTAAAATTAAGACAATAACAGCCAAATTATTCATTCATTCACTTATTTCTTTACTCATCTATGCCCTCTTAAAACATTTGAAGTAACTTATGAAAAATTATATTGGCAATAATCACCTGAGCTGATGAAAAAAGTAGAAAAGCAAAACAAAAGAAAGAGAGAAAGCATGTCAACTATGGAGATTGATACAATAGCTATAACCATTTATCACATTAGAATCTGAGGTTCCTAGAGGCCAAGGCAGGAAGGGAAAAATGAGGTTACATCTATTTGGTTTTTACTAGGGAGAGTGAATATCAGTTCCTCTGAGGACATATCGTATTTTCCTTGCACTGATTCTCAAAAAAATTGAAACTTATAAGGATAACAATGCCCAGCTCCCAGGGTTGTTAAGTGCATTAAGTATATATAAAAGCCTTTAGAAATGGAAAACTATTATTTGACACTAATTAATATATAAATATTAATTAAACATATTTCCAGAGACTGAAGGTGAAAGCAGAGAGCAGAGTTTTAATGTCTTGTTTCTTTATATCTATGCTTTCCTGTCTTCTCGAGCAGATCACATGGGGCATAATTTTACTCGTAGAGGGATTTGAGAGTTCGTCATTATAAATATTAATGATTATGGTTTGCAGTATCCGTGGCTGTAAACATACATATGAAAAAAATACGCAACTTATGAGGATGAATGGAAAGGACCCCACCAATGGGTCTGACGCTTGCTTTCTAGGAAAAACAAAATCACCACTATTTGTTTGCTTTTAAACCATTTGACTCTCATAAAGGCAGAGCGAGAGCCATACAGCTGTTGACCCCTTGGGCAGTGTAACACAGCTACTTCTCTGCGAAACTAATTAGTGAACTTAAAGTTGAAGCAAGCAGCCTTCTCCCAAGTGACTTTCTCACCCTCCAGACAATCTTCATGGTCACTGTGTCTCTTCCTCATCAACGCCATGTAAAGCAGTATCCTTTGTTTCCACGTCTCAATGGTCCAGGGATATCTTCTTATCAAGTTATAGTTCCTTTGACATTACCTACCCAGTTTGAGGCTGCCCTGTGTAGAGGAGCACACTTCAATACTTTTGAGAAGCTGTCCAAGGGCAAACGGTGCAATGTGTTCCAAAGCCTACCCACAGTCAGCCGCGCTTAACAGGTGCATATCAGTTTAAAAGCTCAGGGAATACTGCCTTATGCACAGTTGAATGTAATCCTCACGATCACTGTGTGTCTTAGTTACTGTATTCTCCATTTTGCCAATTGAACCAGATTGATCCTCAGTTGAATCCTGCCTCTGCTCCTGATTAGCTATGGACACTCAGGCAAACAGTTGGTATTTTTATAAGTCAATGTTCTCACCTATAAAACAGGAATAAAATACAGTATTTGGTTAAGCACTGAATGAGGTAATATCTGTGAAGTAGCTTCAGAATGGCAGTCATAGAGTAGATACATGATAATGGCTACTATTGTTATCATTATTAGTATCATCCTCCTCGTCATCATCATGTTACCTAAGCAGAAGTCTTCGAGATGCGCAAGAAAGTCACAGTCATGTTCTTTTACAATCTTTCCACAGTTAATATTATTTTCTTAATAATACTTTGGCCCATAATTTGAACTCATAGAAAACATTGATTAAAAAAAAAAAGAATCCCTAAACACAAACTTATTTTTCCAGAACGAACACAAAATCTTCTAAGGCTCTTTCTATAAAGTTACCAACATGTGATTAAATGAGTGAGAAGCATTTCTGTCCTCTGCCATTGTTGGTCTGTGCTCTGTATTCTCTAAGTAAATGCCAGGAAGTCACAATCCTACAGAATTAGGGATTTTAATTACTACTATTTTCATATTTTAAGAACCTCGACCCTTCGTGCCCAAAACTTTTTCTTATTTGATGAATCCCAGTGGCCTCAGCCTGTCTTCGAGGTATCTTCTGCGTTAGGTTCCCCAGAATAGCTCGGCTTCTTCAGCTTGGTAAATTGCTTAAGGTGATGTATCTGAAAACAAGCCACTAACAGTCTTCAGCAGCCTCCTAACGTGCTGAGCCTTTTTCACTGGTTATTTCCTTTTCTAAGAGCACATCTCATTTTAAATCACCAGCCACAGCCTTGAGCAGGCATGCAGTTGCGGGGCCCATGTTCGCTGAGCCAGCCCAGCCTTTGCAGCCAGCGCTGGGTCAGACCTGGGCAGTGCTTTGATCTTTTCACGGCGAGGCACATGGTCCCTGTGTCAAATATCACCAGTGGCACTATTTCACAAGTTGTTGTACCCAGCTTGGCATGGGGACAGGGCAGAAACTAAAACTCAGAGTCAGGGAGAGAGGTACATAAGTCAGCACTTGTGAGCCAAGGGCACCTGTGCCAAAAGAAAGCTGGAAGGCCAGGAGCAGGATAAGCGACAGAGCCAGAGTGCGGTCAGGGGTCAGGGGACAGGAACCGGTTGCGTAGCGGTAGAAACTGCCGTCCTCTTGCTTAAGCTGCTCATGTTGGACCCTCTGTGAGTAGAGTGTCTCACATCCAGGGGCATTCGGTGTCTCACAGATGCCACTTACAGCAGAGATGACAGAGGCAGAGAATTTCAAAGCTTTTCTGTGTTGTCAAGCAAATATACCAGAACTCACTGGCTTAAGGCCAGTTTCTCCAATGAGAAAGTCGTCGATTTGTATATGAAATGAAATGTGCATTTAATTTTTGATATGACCATTCTAGCCAACTTTGGACAACTCTGGATTCTAACAGGCTTCCAACTTGCCAAAACATTCTTTCCCTTTAATGTCATATTTTAAAAACGTGCTTATGATAACATCATAGCTATATTCATGAAATGCATCCTTTGCATCTTGCATTCTTTAATGACTACTTTTATAAACTATATAAATAGATAAAGTAAATTAATAGATACCCTGTGTTTGCTCCCTTTTAATGAGATATCACTGTTTTGATGATAATAAAGGAAAGATCTGCTATGATTTTCTTATGTAGATGTCAGGCACAGTGGAGTACACTGAAGGATTAAATTCAATGGATGATTAAATTAAATGTGAGATTAAGTATAAAATCATAGTACCTGGCATATGTTAGCTACTCCGTTAATACTAGTTCCTTTTAGAGAAATGAGAAATTCATTTCCATTACCAAATTGACTTGGTTGGTATTTTATATACCTCAAACTCGCAGATTTTTGCTCACTTTTCATTTCACACTGAACGCTACCAATCTGCTGTTGCTGATTTGGAAAAGTGGGAGAGTAGATAAAGAAATAACCTTCTACTTTAGAATCTGTGAGGCTCCTGTTTCTTTTGTTTATTTCCCTAACTCTGATTATAAACAGTCTCTGGAAAAGGAGCTATTTCCACTTGACGTTATACTGGTTCCAGAATGCCCAATACCAAACCTCCAGCCTTCTGTCCTCCCCCTTCTGGCTTCTGTAAGCAAAAGAGGGAGTCGCACCAGATGTTTCAAGGCTTGCCTCTCCCCACTGGAAATGCTGAGCCCTGGGGAGCCAGTTCATTTATGCTCTAATGCATTCTTTGCTTGAGCACCTCTAGGCATTAGGGAGCTGGCCAGATGAAGAGGTGAAGACTAAAGAGAAAAGAATAAATAAGACCCAGGATGGGAGTGTATGATTGTGGAAAAAGAGACTGGAATTTATGAGAATGGAAAGGCTCAAGGTGAGCTGAGAGAAGGATCAATACACAGTTCTAGTTTGGTAAAAGAAAAAAAATATGGTCTTGTTTGCCTACGCTTGCTTCTGCATAATTACAAAAGCACAATGTCAGTCGCAAATATGTCTGAAGAGAAAGAATGGATAGAATCATGGTGAACTGGGCAGGGAAGCCTGGATGATGTAAATCAGTGAGATAACCCTGCTTCGGTGGGAGAAGAGCCAACTGTTTGAGCATAGATCTGGAAGAGGTTAAAGAAGGTATGGAAGAATATCAACGAACTGTTCTAAGTATCCAATGCACAGCGCTCTGTACTTGATATTAGAACAAAGTACATGGTGACTCAGAGTTGGAAAAATGAAACAAAACTGAAGGTAATGAGTAGACAAAGAAAAGTAGGGGGAAATCAATGCACAAATAGGATAAAGATAAAATAAATTATGAAAAGAAATGTAGAGGAAGAAGTACATGAAAAGTGATATAAGGAGGACTTTTTGTAAAGATTTGTGAGAGAGGGACAGAAAGCAAGCAGGGGGACCAAGAGAGACAAGCAGACACTGCACTAAGTGAGGAGCCTGACAAAGGGCTTGATTACCTGAGCCAAAATCAAGAGTCAGACGTTTAACTGACTGAGCCACCCGGGCACCCCAGGCCCTTTTTTTTTTTTTTTTTAAGATTTATTTATTCTGGAAAGACAGAGCATACACATGCACACACAATGGGGAGGGCCAGCAGGAGAAGGAGAAAAAGAATCTCTCAAACAGACACCCCACTGAGCACTGAGCCCTACTCAGGGCTCCATCCCACAACCCTGACATCATGACTTGAGCAAAATTGAGAGTCAGACTCTTAGCCTGCAGAGCCACCCAGGAACCCCTATAAGGAGGGCTTTTTATTGATTTTCCAATAGGAGTGAGCTATTTAAGTAGGAGTGAACAATCTAGCCTTCGGTATATTTTTCTGGCAATTCTTTGTTAATTCCAGTCTTACTCATGACTTTACTCTGGGGCTTTCATTCTCCCAATCATTCTCAGATGAAGCATTGAATTTGTGATCTTTTAAAGTGTAGTTTGGTTTTTAAAAAGAAAATGTTTATGTATTATTTCAATATCCTATCCAATTGATACCTCCTAAACTAAAAACCACTCGTCAAACACCTTCTCTCAATTTTCCCCATAAAGTCCTCTTACCTATCCCAAGTCTTCAAGTTAGTTGCCCACCCAAGGGTCATTATCTTTTCCTCCCTGTTAAGAGAAACGTGATTTTGCAATGGGCAGAGATCCGATTTCAGGCAATGTAGAATCCTGATTTAGCCCCAGGGAATGACATTATTGGTCTAGGTCATTTATAATAATCTCATTGTCTTCCATTAGTGAGTATGTCCAGAAGTGGGATATGATCTAGTTCTGGTCAATGAGACATCAAGGGAAACTGACATTTCTCTTTTAACCTCAAAAGGAGCAAACAGGAGCTTTTCTTTTACTGCCTGTCATACTGATGAAAAGACATTATACCTGGAGATGTGGCAGCTATCTTGCAACCATGAGACAACAAGTACAGAAGGATGGCAAAGCTGAAAGATGGAAAGAGTCAAGCTCTGGGATGATCCCATTTTATAGCAACAGGCCATCTCAGCAACTGCCAGCTACCAAATGTGTTACATGTGTAAGCCATGATTTAGCTGGATTTTCTGTTACTTGCACCCATAAACATTAGTCTCTGAATTGTATCTTGACTGGGCTATCAACCTACAGAAAGGAATACATTTGTTCACTATTTAAAGAAACTATTGAAATGAACCATCTCAAACTAACATTTGTTCTATTTATTTTTTTAAGATTTATTTATTTATTTTATATATAGAGAGAGTGCAGGTACGGGAGCAGAGGGAGAGGGAGAAAGAGAATCTCAAGCTGACTCCCCATGGAGCACAGAGTCCAGTGTGGGGCTCCATCTCATGACTCTGAGAAGTGAGATGCTTAACCAACTGTGCCACCCAGGTACCCCTCAAATCAACATTTAAAAAAATAATATAGCACATTCGCTTGTTGCCATAGATCCAGATAGCTGAAAAGTGACAAGTTGCTCTACCTGCTTCATGTGTTATCACCTTCCACTGGGAGTACATATTTTAAAAAAGGATTTACAATAAAATTAAAATATGAGTAAATTGAAGCAAAAACCTAAGTATATGAATAAAAACAGATATTTAAAAATAAAATCCCTGTGTTGACTCCTAATTAGTCATTTGTAAGAATACATTAAGTCATGTCTTCCTAGAGAAACAAAAAGCAATAAATATATTTTTATTTTACCCAGGAACAAAGTGGAGAGGTTAAGTGACCTGTCAGTGATCATTTAACTAGACAATAATAAGCAAAACTAGAATATAATCCTTCTTTCAAACCAGTGTTTCTGAAATTCTGTAATGCTGACTTCCAAAGGGGGACATAGAAACACTGTCATATGGGGCGCCTGGATGGCTCAGTCGTTACAGGTCATGATCCCGGAGTCCTGGGATGGAGCCCTGCATTGAGTCCTGCATCCAGCCCCACATCGAGCCCTGCATCGAGCTCCACATCAAACCCTGCATCGGGATCCCTGCTCGGCTCCCTCTCTCACTCCCCCTGCTTGTGTTCTCTCTCTAGCTGTGTTTCTCTCTGTCAAATAAACAAATAAAACCTTAAAAAAAAAAAAAAGGAAAGAAACACTGTCATGTTACTGAAATCTGTTCACTAAAAGCAATGGCCCCATGTAGCCTTTCCTGAAATGCAGTTCTTTGTTATCTTCAATTCTACCCTTATCTCTTATTCTTTTTCTTATGCATTATACAGATATCTCTTCTTTTTTCACTTTTTTTTCTTATTCTCCCACTATTTTGTTCTATTTCCTCTATTCTGATCAGCCAGACTTCCCCTTCCCCTGTCTTCTGATTTCTCTGTCCTTATTTCACTTACTTTCATTTACTTGTATCTCCATTCTTCCAGCAAATGCTAGCTTCAAGTCACGAGCCACTCAGCCACTTTCTTGTCTGAACATAAACTCACAAGACTCTAGCAACTCACTTACTCTTTTTCGCCTTTTTTTTTTTTTAAAGATTTTATTTATTTGACAGCGAGAAACACAGCCAGAGACGGAACACAGCAAGGGGAGCGAGAGAGGGAGAAGCAGGCTTCCTGCTGAGCAGGGAGCCTGATGTGGGGCTCGATCCCGGATCTCCGGGATCATGACCTGAGCTGAAGGCAGTCACTTAACCAACTGAGCCACCCAGGCGCCCCTTTGCCTTTTTTTAAAATACAGTCTGTTTTCCTTTCTAATCCTTTCTTACACTTGACTTTTAAAAAATATACACCGTAACTTTGTAATTATTATATTACTCAGCATATCGTGTCATTTTCCAACTTTAGTGGAACAGTGATAGTCTTAAGGACCTGTAGCCAATGTCATTGCTGACCCACAAATCTTTGCCAGGGGTAGGAAATACAGATTTTGCAAATGCTGAGGAGTAGAGTGAAAATAAGCAAGCAGAGTCCCAAGAGGTAAGAGAGTAATACAGGAGAGAATTAAAAGAGAGGAGCAAATAAACGGTATTATATTACATCAGAACTATATTATTTCACACACACACACACACACACACACACACACACACACACACAGGCAAGCCTCCAAGTTGTTGGGATTGACTGCTGGAGGAAAGCATAGGAAAACCCAAAATTAAGCATCTGGCTTAATTTAAGAACCACATCTGAAAGAACCTGAGTGAAAGGTGAAAGATAAAAGAGATGTTGGTCAAGGTCTCTTCAATATTGATCAACCTGTGCTGTCAAATAAGAGGGTTCTTTGTAGTGTCATTCATCCACTGTGTTTGATGAGGGGGAAGACATAGGACATGCCACAGGAGAAGGAGAATATTATTTTTGGGGGTGGGGAGGAACAGTTGCCCTGAGCATGTAACTTACATTCTTTCCAAGGTAATTCAATGTTCCTAACTTTGTTGAGTTTACAGGTTTTGTGATGTTAGCAATTGTGCAGTAGAAACCAATCTTTGGGGAATGGAAGTAATGTCTGCTGCTGCTACCTGTCCATGGTTCACCCCACCATGAAATTTGTATACTTTATTAAAATGAACCCTACCTAGTAGTCAAAATATTTTCTTATAAAAGAACTTGCTGAAATGATAGAAATAAAAACATAATGGTTTAAAATAGAGTACATGAAATATCCCATCTCTAGATTAATCAGGGAATGAAAGGAACTATTTTGAAAATTTATTGTGCCTGCTCCTGACACTTGAGTTTTCATTTGTGCATTGTTTTTGGTGTGTGGTTTCCTTATATATATATATGCCGTATTTGGGATTGAGGAGGGAAGAGATGAGGAAGAGTGAAAATTAATCTCTATTCAATAGCTTAGTAAATAAACATGCAACTCATATTTCCCTGGGCCACTCTTGGCTGGTCTAAAATTGAGGAATATTGGTAATGAGCTAGTTTCCTAGGGATGCTACAACAAATTGCTACAAACATGCTAGCTTAAAACAATAGAAATTTATCCTCTTACAATCTGGAGGCCAGCAGTTTGAAATTGAACGGCTTTGGAGTCTCTGAGGGAGAATGCATTCCTTGCCTCCCTTCTAGTTTCTGGTGGCTCCTGGCAATTTTAGTGTCCCTTGGTTTGTACCTGCATCACTGCAGTCTTCTTCATGTTTGCATGCCCTTCTTCCCCTGTGTCTTTATGTGTGCCTAACACTTCCTCTCCCTTTTCTTATGAAGACACCTTATTAGACTTAGGGCCTACACTAAATCTGGGATGTTTAGCTACATCTGCAAATACACTATTTCCAAATAAGGTCACTTTGTAAAGTTCCAGACACATCTGAACTGGGAGGGGATGCTGTGCAACACACTACAGGCTACAGCAACAATTTTTAAGATATAGTCAGCACAGGTGAATGAATTGGTAACAATTCTAATTCAACCACTTTTCCCAAGTCCAACTAGTCCAGTTTAATGGCACCCCAGCAGGATGGATCCAAAACACTCTAGGAGGGTTCAAACGGACACCCATGCTTCATCCTACAGACCTTTCCCACATGAACAGGATGGCCTCCTAGTTATGATAATTCTCCCCCTTCCCCCGTTGCCGCATGGCTGCTCCTCTACTCTGCTCTAGTGAATGCCTTGATGAAAAGGGCAAGAAGGAGCTATTCCTTCCTCCTCATGCCTATCAGAACTTTTTAAATATCTACAAAACAGTGAGCTGTGTGCTTGCACGTCAAGTCAATTAAAGCAGACCCACATCAGAGTCAAATTCAAGCATTCTGGGTCAAAAGTTCTCTTGAGTCAATTACTCAGAATTACTCCACCCCATTGTCCATCTCTGGTGTGTCCCCACCCTTTACTTCCCCCAACCTCTGTAAGTTCCTTATCTTTCCAGTACATCCACTTCTTTTTTTTTATTGTTACTTAAATTTTTTTTTCCAGTGTTCCAAGATTCATTCCCCATTCCCCACACCCAGTGCTCCACGCAATAGGTGCCCCCGGTACCCACCACCAGGCTCTCCCATCCCTCCACCCGCCTCCCTCCAAGACCCTTAGTTTGTTTTTGCGTCCAAAGTCTCTGTTGTTTCGTTTCTCTCCCTGGATTACCCTACTTACCATTTACTTTCCTTCTCCCACTGTCCTCCAGGTTACCCCTCATGCACCGCAAGTAAGTGAAACCATGTGATACTTGACTTTCTCTACTTGGCTTATTTCACTCAGCATAATCTCTTCCAGTCCAGTCCATGTTGCTACAAAAGTGGGATATTCATCCTTTATGATGGAGGCATAGTATTCCATTGTATATATGTACCACATCTTCTTTATCCATTCATCTGTTGATGGGCACCTTGGCTCTTTCCACAGTTTGGCGATTGTGGCCATTGCTGCGAACATTGGGGTACATATGGCCCTTCTTTTCACTGCATCTGTATCATTGGGGTAAATTCCCAGTAGTGCAATTGCAGGGTCATAGGGTAGCTCTATTTTTAATTTTTTAGGGAATCTCCAAACTTTTTTCCAAAGCGGCTGCACCCATTTACATTCCCACCGACAGTGTAAGAGGGTTCCCCTTTCTCCGCAGCCTCTCCAAAACTTGTTGTTTCCTGACTTGTTAATTTTGGCCATTCTGACTGGTGTAAGGTGGTATCTTAGAGTGGTTTTGATTTGAATTTCCCTGATAGCTAGTGATGCTGAACATTTTTTCATGTGTCTGTTAGCCATTTGTATATCTTCTATGGAGAAGTGCCTCTTCATGTCTCCTGCCCATTTTTTGATGTGTTCATCTTCTTTTTGGGTGTTGAGTTTGAGTAGTTCTTTATAGATCTTGGATACCAGCCCTTTGTCTGTAGTGTCATTTGCAAATATCTTCTCCCATTCTGTGGGTTGCCTCTTTGTTTTGTTGACTGTTTCCTTTGCTG
>PITA01022057.1:0-31230 GCA_004023965.1 Spilogale gracilis | reverse complement strand
GCATGGTTACAGGGGTCTGATTGGACAATTTAAATGAGGCGACGGGGTGGTCTGATGAATTCCAGGCATGGGATACGCAGGCTGGCTCTCCCTTTGTTCTGTTCCCGCCTTACATTCCTGGCCCTAAGCTCAAGCTCTTACTAAACACTATTTTGCCACTACTGAGACCATTGCTGGCTACCTGCTGGGGGTCTTTCATAAGGAGTGAGTAAAGGAGAGAAGCAGGAGCGGCAAGTGGTTTAGGCTTTAATGGAGGCGCTCTGGGGCGAGGTTCCTTGGTCCAGCAGAGACGAGGGCCAGGGAAGTCGCCTGGTGGGGTGGGCAGCCCTTATTTTTACAGTCGGGGTGACGGTGGGGTTTCTGGGGGATTTTAGGCGGGAGTTTCTAGGCAATGGGGGTGATGTGCTCTCTGGGGAGTGTTGCATGTTCAGGGGAGATTGAGTTCTGTGTCAATCACCGTGACACAAAATTTCATGGCTTCCTGTTTCCTGGTCCTCCCCGCCCAACAATCTTAACCAAGGGTAGAGAATCCCATCAGACTTGGGTCCCTCTGCAGAGGGGGCCGTGCTGACATTTTATGACAAGCTTTCGTTCAAATGTGACTGCCTCTCAGCAGTGAGGGCACAGTATCTGGGGGAGGCCAACTTCAAGGAGGAGGGTGTGGAGAGCAGTCATCCCCCGACAGGACATGCTATCGTCTCCTTCAGCTGCCCTTGCAGGGGCAGGAAAAGAGTCATCGGCCATGGGAACAGTGGGAGATGGAAACTCGTCCTCTGGGTGAGTCATGAATGTGGGGGCGCCTGCCACACTCCAACACTGGGGCCATTGAAGACAAGTAGCCTGGTCTCTTCTGCCCTCTGTGCCCTCATTTCCAGACTCAACTGTCCAGCTGCCCCCTCGCCATCTCCACTTGGAAGTCTAGCTGGCGTCTCATAGGACAGCTAACCTCTGTCTGAGCTAAGCTCTCCTCTCACAGTCTCTCCCACTTCAGTAAATGGAGGAGCTGCTAGTTGCAGAGCCTCGGGCAAGGGCGTACTTGGAGGAAGTTTATTTTGGGAAGGAAACCTAGGGAACAGTAGTAGAAGATTGGGAGAGTCATATGGAAAGGGGCAATTGCGTCCAAGGGAGTATGGCTGGGCTGATTACTACGGTGGGCTCTGGGGAGCTCCCTGTCAGTGGGTTCTCTCCAGAGAGGGGGAATGTTAGCCACCTGTTCCCAACCATCACTGGTCAGAAGTTGCCCCTATGGGGTGAATGTCCTGGATCTTCCAGCTTCCACAGGCCCCAAAATGCCTTGGACAAAAAAGGGCAGGAGATACAAAGCCTGGTGAGGCCGGAAGTGCCGCCCTGCTGAGCTTCCCCCCACCCCTCCTTCTGGCCAGTTGCCATCTCAACTTCCGGAACCACAAGGTGGGTGGAGAGGTTCTGAAGGGCGCCATAGCGGGGAGCCCTCCCTGACACCACCCTCTCTGCGCCTCACATTCCACTCATTCCTAATTGTTGTCAATTGTACTTTTACAATACATCCCAAATCTGACCATCGCTCACTGTCCCACAGTTCCTGCCCTGGTCCAAGTTGTCAAAAGAGTTTGCTGATGGCCTTCCCCCTCCTCTCCTCACTTCTCTTCTCCTCATCCTCCCACTCTCCACCCCCACCCACCACCCAGTGCGCCCTGAAGGTAGGAACCAGAGCCAACCTTTAAAAGCTCTATCGTAGCTTGGCCTGCCTCCTTTCAAAATCCAGCAACTGCTCATCTCAGCTGCAATAAAATCCCAAATCCTTCCTCGGACCTACAGAAGCCTTTTGTTTTGACTCTTGGCTCCCTTTTTGATCCCACTGATTTCTTCTTGGAATCCTCTCCCCCTCTCACTCTGCTCTACACACTCGGCTCTCCAGACACCTTTCTGCTGTCTCCAGATGCCCCGTTGTTCCCATTTCCAGGCTTTTGCACTTGCTGTTTCCTCTTCCCAGAATGCTGTTCCTGCAGCTGTTTGTATGTTTCTGTCATGTGACATACAAGTTGCAGAACCTGATGCAAGGGCTTGGGGTAAGGGTAGGAGGGAATACCAGAAGCCCATTTACCCTCCCTGGGAGATTGTCCTCACTCTGGTCTCTTCTGTTTTTATCATCATGGTTTAGCTGTTCCCATCCTTCTCTGTCTCTAAAACTTTGAAGAGCCCTTGTTTTTTTGTTTTGTTTTCTTTATCCTACTCAAAGCACACTGTGTATTTCCAGTGGCATCAGTGGTGTTCCTGCAGCCAGCACCAAGAGCATGGGATTTGCAGTTAGAGAAAGTTAGCTTTATATTCCAGGTTCCCTATTAAAATGTAGTGTGACCTTGGAAAAATTGCTTAATCTTTCCGAACCTCTGTTTCATCAACTGTAAAATGAAGACAGTCCACCCTGATTAAATTGTCATGAGAATTTTAATGAGATTGTATACTTCCCCCCTCCACCCCTTCTCTGCCCTTTATAAAAATAGATCACTTACAAATTAAATGTTTTAGAGTCTGAGGCAGTCTATTGTCATTTTCAAGAGATAAATTCCTAGCAGGCAGAGTGTCTGATTTTTTTTACCTTTATATATATATTTTTTACCTTTATATATATATATATATATATATATATATATATATATATATATATACACACACACACACACACACACACATATAGAAGATATGGGGGAGTTTATATGTAAAATAAAAGTTTACCTTTATATGTATATATCTATATGTATATATATATACATATAGAAGATATGGGGGAGTTTATCACTCACTTCTTTTAGAACAAGCTCCCACAGGTCTAAGGATGTTTAAAACAGAAACATGTTTAAATGTAGACATAGACCATAGGAGGACAAAATCCTTACATGGGGTCCGATGAAAGTCTATTCAATGGGGAAGCCGATAACCAGGAATCCCTAGATACCGTGGGCTTTCTCTCGATTGTATTTTCTCTGAAAGGCCTATGCCAGGAGAATCACACAGAAGCTCAAGTCCCTATCAAAGTAAACTGAAAAATCTAGATACAGGAATGAATCATTTTTTGTTTACCAGAGAACACTTCTACTTCAATGACTGTGAACCCAGGACTGTGATGTGGAAGCTTCTAACAGGATATTAGCATTCTTTGGGCCATAGAATGTGTATCATCCCCTTGAAGGAGTCCTCACTTCTTACGGATGAGCTCAGTGAGAGTTAGAAATGTGGAATGACCTGCCAAAATATATGCAGCTAATAACTGCCAGAGCCAGAAATTTAAAAGTCCACTTGAGTCATCTGATTTCCCTAGCCACTGTGAAGCCCCAACAGTATAGTCCATGGGAAGTAGATATTCTACTGAGTTCAAGCACTCTGTTTATTACCTGAAGGAAGAGGGAGGTGAGGAGGATTAGTGACCAGCAGACATTGCCATGGAACCTGAATTCTGCTGGACTCACCCACCCCCTTACTCAGGGTACCAAAGCACGGGTAGCAAGTCCTGGACCAGTGGGTCATGGGGAAACATGTGTTGGTGAGGGAGGGAGCAGGAAGTCAAAACAGAGGACATCAGAGACATACTCTGCCTTCCTTATTGCCCCTTCCAGTTAGAAAAGAAATAGGCTACACTTTACAATGAAAGACCTAGTGGGACATTTTCCAGCTGCAGGACCCGGGGCGTGGGGCTTGCAGGGGTATAGTGTTTCAGAAAAGAAGCTGAGGAGTCACCAAAGGGGTCAGCTAGGGAGGTATACTGTGCAGAGTCCTTGTTAGGATGGGATTGCAGGGTAGTTGCCTACCAAATCCCTTAATGTGCTCCATGAGAAAGAGCTGGAATTTGGGTACTCGCTATGCCCCTACAGCTGAAAATAAATTACCAATAGCATTAGTTATGTAAAAATAGAATTCTGTTGCTTTTGCTGTAATTCTCCTGCCGCTTTCCCAGCCATACTCCAGCTGACTCTGAGTCACCAGAATCAGAGATAAGGCAACAGAAAATAGGTGTTGGCCTAGGGGGTTACAGGGGTGAGACCTTCAATGTATGAATGGGGGGGGCACGATTCAGCCCCAAACAGCTGACCTCCTCGAACACTGCCCTGACAGAGTTCTCTGTTTCTGCCAGTGATGGGAGTGGGTTGGGGGCATGGTCTCCACTTGGCCCCTACTGACACTCTCGGTGCAAGGGCAGCTCATGGCTCCTGTTGGCAGGAGTGGCTTTCCACTAGACCTCTGTTGACACCACCAGGCCAGGAGGAGGCCCCATGTTGTTGCCCCCCACATGGCCTCCCCTGACACTGGAGGGGCGCTCTTATTACCATCATGGGGTAGGAACCTCCCAGTTCTCTTAATCCCACCCAAGCAGGGGAGCAAGGCATATCTCATTATAGCCTGTGAGTGTAGAAGCCTACACTTCCCAACTGGCCTTGGATCAATTGGCCTTGGATCCCATCAATTTTGCTGTATTCTGTGTGTTAGAAGCAAGTCACCAAGGCCTTGGCCATGTCTCAGGGAAAAGTGTTACAAGAGGGTCAGGGATCATTGAGAGCCATCATTGAGAGGCGGTCTAAAACCGCCTACCGCAGGGAGTAGAGCTCTGGTTAATTGTACCTTACTAACACACAAGTCAGAGCCAGTAAAAGGGATCTCCAGGGACAAGAAGCACATAATCTGGAAACTGCAACTGAGGCTATTCTTTCATTGGCTGCAAGGTCTGTTAGGGTGTCTCTATGTCTCTGTATCTTCTGCTGTTCTTAGCCAATTGGCTACTTTTAATTGGTCTTTCACTCCATTGGCCTTCTTGATGAGATCTACTCTTATTCTTTCTCATCCTTTTTTTTTTCTCCAAAAGTCTACACCAAAGTATTCCTTTGTCTATGTGGTTTTAGATTAGATTTGGCTGCTATATAAGTCTGGGGAGAATAAACAGAATAAGGTCTAGTACTTAATTCTCAGTTCTTCTGTCCACCGACTGAAGGTCGCGTGGCTGGATCCACACAACTCTTTCTAGATTCCGGTGACTGCCCCTCTCTTGTTCCTTCTTATGTTTTGTTGGTGATGGTGTCGGCAATGACTAGACCTGAGGTATTGAATTATGCCTTGTGGTTTCCTACCCCCACCCACACCTTTATAAATAGCCCCTTTTAAAAACTGTCCTCAAAATAATTGATTTGAATGTGCTATCTGTTTTTCTGCAGAGACCCTAATCAGTGTGACCTTATAACCTCAATCTACCTCTTGATATTAGGGAGTCAGTTTCTTCTGACTCAATCTTTCAGCTTCTCTTTCAGATCTCCAAGAGTAGAATCTAATTATTTCAGAAATATTTTTGATTGTTTCTCTCACTATAAGGTCAAATCTCATTCCTAGTCTAATTAATCTGTGGCTGCAGATAGAGGATAGGACGGGGGGTCCCAGGTTACTTGGGAAGTATAGGTTGCCTCAGAAATACAGATATGCTAGAAAGAACATTATTGTCCATTTCTATAATGAGGTAAGAGAACTGTAAGATCCCTTCTCTATAAATTCTTGCTTTCAGTGGCATCCCTGATTTGACTCTATCCTGAGTCTACTCTTTCTGTCTAATGGTAACTGCCCTGGTGGAAGAGAAAAATTAGCCAGACCAGGCCCAGGCCAGGAGGCCTCAGAGGATGGAAAGTTACTAACAATAATCTAGAGATAACCAGAAGCCCTACTGGGAGCAAGAGATAACCAGCAGTTTCTGCTTCCAGAAAGAGACTTCCCGCCACAGGTTCCTTGCACTACTGTTCCCACTGAAAGAAGCCCCTGATCCCCCAGTTTAAACCCACCTGCCAGCAGTCAGCATAGTCCTTGGGACCTGACTGACTACAGTCTCCCATAAAATCCCTATAACCCCATTCCCCGGGTTCAGAACTTTGAGCACGAGCTCATCTGGGTCTACTGGTATAAAATAAATCTGAGTTCTATTTCTCCGAGTGTCACTTGGTCTCTCATAGGTCTAATTATTTTTCCTCAACCTTGGTAAAATTTCATAGCTTTTATCTCTCTGATCCTCATCAAGAATCAATTAGAGGAGGAACACCTGGGTGGCTGAGTCCTTTAAGCCTCTGACTCTTTATTTCAGTCTAGGTCATAATCTCAGGGTCGTGAGATGGAGCCCCGCTCCTGGCTCTGCACTAGGCACAGAGCCTGCTTGAGATTCTCTCTCTCCCTCTCTGCCTGCCCCTCTCTGTCCCCCTCCCCACTCCCTTGCCCATGTGTGGGTGCCCTTTCTCTCTCTGAAAAAAAAATGAAAAGAATAAAGTAGAGGAGCTGTGCAGCTGTGTTTCTCTGTCTACAGTGAGGAGAATGAGGATCTGCTTGTGGATATATCAAACCTAGAATCCTACGACAATTACATGGAAGAATTGAAATTCAAGAGCACTTGAACTTTGTGTTCGTATTTAACATACAACAGGTCTTTCTCATATTCTTCACATTGATTGCCGGTTTCTGGGGGAAAAAGGTATCATTGCTTAATTCTCCTAGGGTGTTTATATGTTAGTGTGGGATAAAATCCAAGTGGTGAATAGATGAAGCTACACTTCTATAAGTTTAAGGGGAGAGAGGTTCTCCTGGGACTTTTGATATCTCAACAGATGGACAAGTTGCTACCTATTATTGGGTCTGCTCTTGCCAGATAGGTAAAGGGAATGCTGTCTCTTCTACCTGAGAAATGGTGAAGACAGTTTAGCACTATCTGAGTCCTGCGGATAGGATGGAAGATGAATTTTCTAAAAGCATTCCCTCAAGGAAGGCTTCTCTTGTTTTCTGAATTGGACATTGGTGCTGTTTTTCTTCTACTCCCAACTGCTCCAACAAATTTCTCTAATACAGATTTAGCACTCCCCAGTTTAATTAATGAATTAGGAGCTCCAGGAGGCCCAGAATTGTGTGTTGCTCATCTCTGTACCACTGAGGGACCAAGTAGTATCCAACACATGAGTTTATTCCATGAGATAGGCCTTTAAGGCTGCTCAAATAGAGCAGTTCCCGAAACCCAGGCAGGAAAGCTTTTGATTGTGGTCAAGTCATTGGAAAATTTAACCAGGAGAAACTGGCTTTTCAAATTACTCAATAAAAGAAAAGATGGTAGGTTATTTTTCTAAGGTGGTAAAGACATTAGCAAAAGTTGCAGAGATTTCAAAAATCAGCTCAAACAAATCTCATCTATGCCTAGACAATTTCAAAAATGAACAGGTCACCTTTTGTAAGCCTCCCCCTATATAGAGGATTGTGAAATGCCTAAGTACAAAGATAGAACATAAGAATTTTTAAAGAATATGTACTATGGAGCCAAAGACTTCATTCAGACTGCAGGAGCTTTGTGACTTTGGGCAAGGAGCTTTCCTTTGAGCCTGTTTTTCCATTTCATGTAATGGATATAATGTTCTCTAATTCCACTGGGGAGATTGGCTTAAAATTTATGCAAGTTACTGAGCATAGAGGCCAACACATGTTCTTCTTTTTTTTTTTTTTAAGATCTTATTTATTTGACAGAAAGAAACACAGCTAAAGAGGGGACACAAGCAGGGGGAGTGAGAGAGGGAGAAGCAGGCTTCCCGCTGAACAGGGAGCCCGATCTGGGGCTTGATCCCGGGTCTCCAGGATCATGACCTCAGCTGAAGGCAGACACTTAACGACTGAGCCACCCAGGCGCCCCAACACATGTTATTCTTCAAAATTTGGAGATATTAATGCTATTACTGTTATAGACATCAACCACTGACTTAATTCAGACAGTCCAAATCTATAAATGTTAAAATGAAAGCAAAATGCCTTGTGTCCCCCTCTGGCCAGATGTGGGCTACCTCCTCTAAAGACATCTCCGTCCCGTAGCCAGGGAAGGGAATTGCTGCAAGATTCTCCATCAGAGATGTTATTCCTCCCACCAAAGGAACAGAGTGTTTGTGTGCATGTGTGCTTTATTTTGTTTTTTTTTTTCCTTCTTCATCTTCTTTTTCCGGGTGTGTTATGGGACCGAAGCAAGCTGGTACCAGGTCCATTGTCTTACTCTGCCACTCCGGGGCCCATGGTTGTTAGATGGGTCACCTAACCAAAAAGTTTTCCCAATATATGTGCATTCCTCTCTGGTATGACTTCGGACTCCCCTGTACCTACGAGGTGCTGCCTCTCTGTGTCTGTTACATGAGGATTTATTTTCTCATGGAGCCCTCAGAAATCCTACAAACTGTGTTGTATGTAGAGAGAAAAGGACATCTAGGAAATCCACATTTGGAATGCTCGAGGCATTCGGATAGTCTTCCACGTTAGGAGAAATGAGAAGACAGATGGTTCCAGAAAATAAATAAACTCATCAAGCTCACCTCTCCCCTCCACTTATCACCCTGAGAAACTAGTGCAGAGATGATGCTGGTCACTTTATCTGGATTTGCATGTGTTTGCAGGTATTAGAATTAGACCACTTATTCACTCCACCATTTACTGGTTATTTGATTTCAGACAAATGACTTGGGTTTTCCGAATTTCACTTTTCATCTGTAAAATGGGTGTAAAGGGAACATGATATGATCCCTGATGTTTGTTGCAGAGAAAGAAGATAATTTCTTCACAGCAAACCCTTCTTTCCTTACCAGTGCTGTATTATTCTCATACGTTAGCAAAAATGTCAACTTCTAGAAATGGCTGGCAGAGGGTGGAGAGCTATGGATATATAAGGAGAAGGGCAGCTCTGAAATAAGGCATCAGATCTTGGCCTAAAAATTTGATCCTAACTCTTTATATTTTTAAAGGGAAACTATAATTTCAAGACTTCACAGTTTCTTTGTTTGGAGAAAAATTTCTGTAGTCTCTATTGATTGTGAACATTCCCATTCAAAACTAGGCCAGATTATCTTCAGGCATGCAGCCTGGTTTCTCATATTATTACTTGGACAAAAAAATAGATGGATGTGCTCCTGACACACTAAATAATTTGGGAAAACTCAAGTGACAAAGATATACCAGGAAAAAAAATAAAATGATAATAAAAATAAATGACTGAAATGTTGCTTATATGTAAAATGGAATGGCGGGGCAAGACCATTTTTTTTTTTTTTCTACTGAGGACATATTAAAAAAAATCAGGATAAAATATAAGAATAATTAGTTTAAAGGCAGTGGGGATCTTCTGAAGCAATGAGCATTGAAAGTTTGAGGCTGGAGAGGTCCAAACCACCAAGAGGTGAGCTGAAAGCCTGGTGGTGCTTTTGGCCTGTGGTCATGTGCCTGATTGTGGGCAAAAACGAGAGGCTGACCATCCAGCTGGGCTCACACAGAGAAAGAGAAAAATGGATGATAGAGAGATGACTAGGGTTTTTGTGGTCTTTGAGGCTGGAATGAAAAATTGGAGATAAGATGAAAACATCTGAATAGTAGTCTTGTTGTGCAAAGAAAACAGTCAAGTTTAAGAGTCAACTACAGTAACACACTAGACTCAGTCAAAAACCCTGGGTGCCTGGAATTCTCCCTCTCCCTCTGCCCCACACCTCCCCTGCCTGCTCCTGCTCTCTCTCTCTCTCTGCAAAGAAAAAGAAAAAAGGTTCTGAGGAATATACCCTAGAAACTAGGATGAATCAGTAGACTGAGCCTAACAAAACTTACAAAGTAACCCAGATTCATCTCAGTTTATGACTAGATTAAAATGATCAGCACCCCTCCCCCCACCTTTTCTGACAAAAAGGAGAATGAAGTTTCTTTGGAACTCTACATTTAAAATAGAAAAGCTTGGGTGCCTGGGTGGCTCAGTGGGTTAAAGCCCCTGCCTTCAGCTCAGGTCATGATCTCAGAGTCCTGGGATCAAGGCCCACGTAGAGCTCTCTGCTCAGCAGGAAACCTGTTTCCTTTGCTCTCTCTGCCTGCCTCTCTGCCGACTTGTGATCTCTCTCTTTCTGTCAAAAATAAATAAAATCTTTAAAAAAAGAATAGTTTTTAAAAAATAAAATAGAAGAGCTTGTAAGTTTTACCAGAGTAATGAAAATTATTTGAAAAAATTAAACTGAACACTCTGAAGCTTAAGATCAGTATCTAAAATTATGAACTCTAAAGTAGAAGCAGATAGGCATGACAGAAAACAGGATTAGTGAACTAGAACTGGTCATTAGAAACTATCCAAACTGGATAATGTAAGGAAAAGACAGCTGTCCTGAACTCCAAGCTATACACTCTTAACTCTTTGAAGATGGCTTTTTTATTCAGGAAAACTCCTTAAAGGATCTTGTGAGCATGAAATGATAAGCCCTTGGATTGGTTTCAATGGGAGAGAAATGAGAAAACAAATATATCATTTATTCCACATCTAGAAGTTATACAGAAATTTGTGAGTGGTGCCCTGGGAGTTAAAGGTAGTCAAATGAGCCCTAAAAAGCGGTATTGAAAGAGTGGCACCCAGGTGGATGGAACAGGAAGATCCTCTGTGGCTGAGTTGGTATTATCTTCACGCCTCCATCAAATACACGAGTGTAGGTGACCTGGGGAGGAAAGTTGGGGCCTGATCCCGCACATTTGAGAGCAACAGCATGGGAGCTGGGACAGTGCAGAGGTGTTGACAGTTTAAAAGCTAGAGCTGGGGGCACCTGGGTGGCTCAGTTGGTTAAGCAACTGCCTTCGGCTCAGGTCATGATCCTGGGGACCTGGGATCAAGTCCCACATCAGGCTCCCTGCTCGGCAGGAAGCCTGCTTCTCCCTCTCTCACTCCTCCTGCTTGTGTTCCCTCTCTCACTGTGTTTCTCTCTGTCAAATAAAGAAAATCTTTATAAATAAAATAATAAAATAAAATAAATATAAAATAAAATATAAAATAAAATATAAAATATAAAATATAAAATATAAAATAAAATAAAAGCTAGAGCTGGAATTCCCAGCAAGCGGACCTGAAGTGTGCCAGAGCCTTCTGGGAAATTCTCTGACACGTCCATGATCTGACTGTGTACGTGCTATGGGGTTGCTGAACTCCCTTTGAAGCTGGGGGTGTAAGCCTTTTCATTGGGAGACTGAAGCCCCCCACAGCACATACCTGGGAGGCCATTAGCTCCACAGGGAAGCTGCTCCTGCCCCCATAGCCCTCTTCCAACCCACCACTGTCGTCACAGCCATTCACAGAAAACATAGGGGTATTGATTTGGTTCTTCTCTGTCTCCTTCTTGCCCTTCCCCAAACCCCACTTCTCCATCCATAAACAGAGTGAGGGACGTCAAGTTAGGGATGGTTATCTGGAATTGAAATGCAGGGGCTTGATTCTTGCAGACAAAACCACTAATGAGGAAACCACATTATTGTTTACACACGAGGCTGTTTTGATGGAAACTAATGTATGGCAAGTGCTCTATCCACCAGGCTTCATTATAAAGGGCCTCTGTCCTCACCTGTTCTTTCCCCCTCCCATCCCCCACACCCTCCCCCCTCCCAGGGCCCGCATCCCTTCTCTGTTTTATTAGCTCAGTCTCACAGGAAATCACAAATAGGAGACAGTGCTTTCCACCCCTTTTATGGGAAAGGAAGTGGTGAAGCAGCAGGGTTGGTTTGTACAAGTTCGCCAAATAGCAATGCTTTCTTTGGGAGTCTTTCACTTTTCTTCTTGGCTGCCTTTCCCTCACATCTTTCCCTTTCTCTCTCTCATCCTCTCATTGTCACTTATGAGCTGGCTGGTTGACGCATCTCTTTGGCCCTCACCTAATCAACCTCTTCCACACTCTTTAGTTCCGTAGAAATAAGGATCTGACCCAGGCAGGAGTGCTGGCCGCTGGGGTGGGGAGCAGGGGTATCCTCCCCTACAGCCTACAGTGGAGAGGACGAGTAGCCTTCAGGAGGTGGGGCTGGGGAAGTAATAAGGTTCAGAAAGCAAAGCCAATTGGTGGGAAACCTTCCATCCGGGGTGGGGAAACTTCCCGATGGGCTACTGCAGGAGAGGCTGGGAAGCACCAACCAGTGATCAAGACCAAGAAATTACTGGTGACTAGCCTTCCACCATCACTGTTGTCATATAGCTTTTCTTCTCCAGCAGCTTCCCTGTACAATCAGCAGTGAAACCCACACACTGGCCCTTGTAGCCACAGGTGTGGTCGGACAGGGCACCCGTGTTCCATGCCGGGGCCCAGCCCCCAAGAGGACCTCCCCATGTAAACTGGAAGCTGGCTGCTCCAGAGACAGAGGAGGGGTTGGTGGGGGATGGCCAGTCTCTGGAAACTGTGACCCAGAGGGAAGGAGGGAATTTTGTGTAGGGCTAGGCAATGCATCTCTTCTTTTAGACTGAATCCTCTACAACAGGACTGCACTCTTGCATTTTTGTGTGCTCATTCACGGGTCTTAACATATATGATAGGGGCTCAAACCTGGGAGTGCAACAAAAGAATAAAAGAATAAATACATGGGCATACCTTTCTCCTAATGTGATATATGCCCATATTGCATCTGGTGTGTGTTGGTCTCTAATGATGCTTGATCCCTGGAGTTTGCACGAGGTATCTCCCTCTTCCTCCCTCTCCTCCCCTCTGTGTTGGTGGCTATCAGAACCAGGGTAACCATTGCATTGCGTGTGTCTCTTTTGGAAGTGGGAGGCCTGGCTGAGGGTGGGAGTCCAGGAGGACCATAGCAGAAGCCGACAGTCTGGGTCTTCTGAAGACTAGATTGATGGAAGGTGAGCTGGAGAGGGCTGGTGGTCTCCGTCAAGGCCAGTTTGGACATGGCCAGTGTCTGGGACACTTCCATGAGTTCTGCCCTTGTCAGGCTGCCTGACCTTGAGCCTACCAATCACTTCTTGCCAGAGGAAGCTGTAGTGGAGGGAATAATGTAAAGCTTCTGTGGGGGCAGAGATGGGAAAGGGACGTGTTTCGGATCATGTGGAACTCTCTTCAGTTGGTAATGGCCCTCCAGAGGGCTGGGTTGATCCATAGGTCAGATCTTGGCTGGAAAGGAAACTCTGATCCCTTCATAGAGCCTGCCCTTGGAAGTGAGGAGGTAGGGACCTCAGACTGTGAGTCTGCTGATTCTGTTAAGCCTTCCGAATGTCCCATACTGGGTTCAGACCATTGAGTCCACCAGTGGTATTCACAAGTATTTTGGACACCAGACAATGCTGTTTTTAATGCAATGGCACATGAGTGGTGAATAAATCAATTCTACTTTCTCTTCATGGTGTGCAGGGAAGCAAAGAGGTCTAATATTATCAGTCTTCCATTTGGAGCTAAAATCTTTTTTTTTTTTTTGGTAATTATAATTCCAGTGTGGTTAACACACAGTGTTATATTAGTTTCAGGTGTACAATGTGATTCAACAATTCGATACATTACTCAGTGCTCATCATAAGTGTGCTCTTAATCTCCTTCACCTATTTCACCCATCCCCTCCTACCCATCTCCCCTCCGGTGACCATCAGTTTGTTCTCTAGCGTTATGAGATGATGTTCATGTACAGGAAGAAAGAGCCCCAGAGATTGATCCAAAAAGATCAATGCTCAGAATTCTCTCAGGCCAGACTGGAGCCAGGGTGACCTCTGGCCCCTGGGGTAGGACTCAGGCTGCTTGGCCAGAGGCTGATTGCTCACCACAGCCAAAAACCTGGAGCCAGCTGTCTCCCTGCTGTGCCAGTCTGCCTAACACTAGTTACTCACAGGGCTTGTCATTACTTCCAGATTGCCGAAGAGAACACTGGTTTTACCTTTCTTTAGTTCTTATTTTCTTTTTTCAGTGGCCCAACGAATAGGCTTCCGGAGGAGAACAGTAAAGTATGGCTCTTGTTGCTGAATGTTCACACAGAGGCTCTGTTTTTCCAAACTGAAAGCCTGGCTTGCCAAGAATGAATTAAATGTTTCCACAGAATCATTTGCTCCATTCCTAATCAGCTCTGTGAAGTATTTTCCTTCCTCCCACTAGTTAAAGAGGGACACACTGTCTCCCTTGGTCAGGCACCTCAGGAGAGGCCTTTTGGGAAAGGGAGAAGTAGAAAACTATGAAATCTAGAAATCTAAGGGGGGGAGCAGAGAGGTCTGTGCTAAGTACAGGCTTGGCCCCAGAGCATCAGACAGGACATGAAACACAGCAGTGCTCTGCCAGGACTGTAGTGACAGAGATGCCGGGAAGTAGGTCTGGGGCCCTGGGGCACAACAAAATCACCAATGGAAGTCACAGATACTCATTCTGTGACTTATTCCTGCTGGAAGATCCTGAAAGAATCTTCCAAACCTATTTCTCTGCCTCAGAGGAGAGACTTCCTGGGTCACTTCCTCACTGTGATCTTCTACTTTGTGGCCTTCTGACTACCAGTTGCCATGGTGACCATGTGTGTCTTGACAGGTCTGGGTACCACCATTTCTCCTACTGTGATACTTCTCTCCCATCTGTTCTGGGAGACCCAACTGGTCTCTTTTCCAGTCCAAAGGCCCCATAGTGGGACAGTAGGAAGAACTTCTGTCATTTCCAAGAGTGTCATACTCTCAGAACCATGAAGCAGCACTACCTGTGTCTTTTCATGTCCAAATTCTTCTCTGGCTCTCCTCCTCCTTATAGTTCTCTCTTCTGAGGACTCAGGCAGCCCAGTGAGAACCAGGTGAGAGGCCAGTTGGAGTGTCATGACTCTGGGCTACAGCCCATCATCCCTCATGTCTGTCCTGGGGAGCAGGCCCTCACTGAGGTTTGCGCATGACTCTTTCCATCAGCTCCGTGCCATTCTCTACCGGGACATGACTTCAGGTGGCTGTTCTCCCATGTGGGGATCTTCAGGAATGACTATGACTTTTGAAGCAGTAAGGATGAATCTTTCTCCCAAACGTCCTCTTTTTCTCACATGCACAGATCATCACTGGGTTGTCCCACCAGCATTGCATTCAAGACATCCAAGAATAGCAGAGGGCTCAGGAGTTTTTCATGATACTTACACCTTGGCACCATTCCCTCTTCTAGCACTTATGGTGGACATGGCTAACAAAGCAACTCTATTCTAGTGAGCCTTAGAATCCTTCTCCACGCCATGAATCAGACTGTTCCTACCAGTCTCCTGGAGTTGGTTCTTAGACTGACACCTTTCCACCTTCCTTAGCATTGAATTGCCCCTCCCTCCAACCAACACACCAATGAATGGTCCAAAGTAGCAGATGTTTAATGCCACATTGACCCTATCAGGATGTGCTCTCTGCTTGGGGTGAAGGGAGGTTGCAGTTTGCCTCAAAAACATTAATAAGAGATAAGCATGCTTGATTGGGGGTGGGGGAGGTCCTGAAGCACAAATCTATTAAGGATAGAATTTGTCCCTTTTCCGAGTTGATGAATGCCCCTCTTCCCACCATTTGTTTGTTTCTGTCTCAGTGGCTGGGGGCAGGGAGGTTGTATTCTAATGTTTACTGGTCCAGATTATACTGTAACTGTCCTGGGACATAAAGAGGACCACTTGATCTTATCC
The DNA here is from genome assembly GCA_004023965.1 of Spilogale gracilis. Taxonomy (NCBI): domain Eukaryota; kingdom Metazoa; phylum Chordata; class Mammalia; order Carnivora; family Mephitidae; genus Spilogale; species Spilogale gracilis. Next base: position 15,837 of record PITA01022057.1, on the reverse strand, counting down.
AATAGCATCTCTCCTATAGCAAACCCTGTCATAACCAGGCCAGCCCTGGCCATAAGAGCAACTGTTGTAAATACAATTTTTTGCCATGCACACATTTTTTTCCTGACACAAAAGAAGAGGGAAGTGATGAATTGCAGCTCAATTATTTTTATGAGTTTCTTTGTGTATTGGATTTCATTAGTAGGTATCAAAGGTGGACTAAGGTAAACAAAACTGGAATTTAATATGTGAAATAGTCAAGATGTTTCTTCATTAATGCATCAAAAAAAATAACTACAAAAGCAAGCAGAAATCAACAAAATAACATCCTCAGTTTCAACCTGTCTTGAGATCCAGGATTCAATTACGTAGCTCATGGCTAGGAATCCATTCCTTCTGATTTACCCCCACAAGCTCATCACTACATGGGTTTTCTTACCTGATTATTTGAGACATTGCTTCTCAGGCTTTTTCATGCCTGTAGCACTTCGGTTTCCAGTTTGTTGGCTTTGTTTGGGTCCCAGTGGGCTGGTTCCATGTTGTCCTCAGAGATCTTTAGGTCTGCTGACCTTCCTCTGACATTGGACCTCCCTGAACACTTGCCTGCTTCCTCCATCCCAGTCCACAGCATTGTCCCAGGTCTTGTAACAGAATTCCTACCTTGCTTCTTTGCCCATCAATCCCATTGCTCCAGGATTGGGGGGTCAAGTAAATTTTCCTTAGCCAGGAGCTGGATCTGGAGTCATTTCTCTTGCAAGTGGCAGATGGATGTGACAGCCACCATATGGCTTTAAATTCAGGAAGATCTTGGTATGGCTCTCAGATGGACTCCTCCCTAAATATGTGAACTTAGACAAGTAGCATCTTCAGAGACTCTCAGTTTCCCCATTTGTAGAATGGGTTAATGGTAACCATCTTATATGTAGATTTAAAAATTAAATAAGATAACATATGTAAAGCATCTGACTTGAGATAGTTCAATGAATTCTTGTTTCCTTTTCTTCATCCTTCCCTCATGAAACCCAAAGAGCACAAAAACTCTGTTTCCAGTTCCTCTCCTGTAAGGGAAGTTGGTCTGTGATCTACCAGTCAGTATTCTATCTTAAAATGGATTCCTGATTTTGCATTCCTAACATCTTCTAATGTACCCCCAAAGGGCTGAAATTCAATAGAAATTCAATACATTAAGTGAAGTGCTTTTAATGTATTAGACTGAAAGGGAGATTTAGCTAATAATCCAAATATGCAGGAACATGAGGCACATTCAGAGGAAGATGCTGCTAGATGATAAGAATGAAGAAGATTGAATCTGTGTTGGGCCATAATGAAATGACTGAGAAGATGGCTAATGGTTTTAGGATGAAAGCTTTTAGCTCCAGATCACCATTTTTTTGTTTTTTTTTATTTTGTTTTTTATAAGGGAAGCTTGTGTGCCTGTCGCTGGCCACTGGTAGAGACGGGCCAGAGCCAGCTGCTGCCACACTGTGGAGAGTGTGTTCTCAGACTGAAGTCCCACGCCCTTGAGTCGGTCTCACACACTTATTCAATTTCAGCTTCCTCATATGTAAAATGGGTACAACAATATGTACTGAATGGCAGTATGAAGACAGTGAAATGGAAACTAAACAACCAGGGTTCCACCAGAAGCATGGCTGTGTGTGACCAGTGCAATCTGAAATGGGTTAATGAGTTAGTTTGGTTTGGCTTCTTTAGGAATTTGACCTGAATCTGGAAAAGCATATTTCCTGACATCTCTTCTTTTAACCATGACTAGATTTTTCTGTAGTTTTTTTTTTCTTGAGGATTTATTTATTTGTTAGAGGGAGAGTGCGCACACACATGTGTACAAGTCGGAGGGAGGGGCAGAGAGAGAGAATCTTAAGCAGACTCTACACTTAGTGTAGAGCCCAACTCAGGGCTTGATCCCACAACCCACGAGATCATGACCTGAGCTGAAACCAAGAGTTGGATTCTCAACCGATTGAGCCACGTAGGCACCCCACTTTTCAGTATGGTTTGAGGAAAATGGCTTATTTTTAGAGGTTTAGGGCCTAAGCATTTAACATCAACTGATTTCTGGTGAGAAGTTCAGGGGCACCCAATTAGCAATACCCAGGACCCTCATCTGGTCTCAAAAAAACACTACTTTAGTGGAACTTTAATAGTTGTTCCTCCAAAACCTGAACATATGCTCTGAAATCTTTGGGAATTTCCAAGTAAATAAAATGAAGCAGATTTCTTACTGCACAGCTTTCCAGATATTTAAATAAGCAATGTGACATCTGTAAGATGGGCCATGTCACATACATTATCTCTCAAATGTATTTGACTACGATCCCCGTATTTTTGTATATGGGCTATTTTTAGAGACCAGTGGTCCTTGGCATGCTTTGGCAAGCACTATTCTAATAATTTTTTATGGATTTGGGAAAAAATGTTTACATTATAATATTAAGTGAGAAAGCAAGCTACTAAATTTCATGTACTGTAAAATCATGATTATGGGGGCGCCTGGGTGGCTCAGTTGGTTAAGCAACTGCCTTCGGCTCAGGTCATGATCCCGGAGACCTGGGATCCAGCCCTGCATTGGGCTTCCTGCTCGGTGGGAAACCTGCTTCTCCTTCTCTCACTCCCTCTGCTTGTGTTCTCTCTCTAGCTGTGTTTTTCTCTGTCAAATAAATAAAATCTTTTTTTTAAAAATCATGATTACGTTAAAATGTATCTAAGAGACTGGCAGGACATATATCAAAATATTAACAAATTAACCAAAAGCAATAATCTCAAGAAGGAAGAATTACTGGTAGCTTTTATATTTATTCACCTATGCTTTCCAATTTTTCCACAATCAACACGTATTACCTTTATCATCCAGAAGTTTTACTTTTCTTTTTTCTTTTTGGTAAAACAATCTTCTTTTCCAAGTACCATGTTGGATCCACCTGAATGAAATATGCCTTTCACTGAACCCTGAGAAGACGGAAGAAACATAAAAAGCCTTTAGAAGCCTTTGAGGAATTTCTAGGGCAGTAAAAGCAAAGACTGTAAACCAAAGGAAAACACACAAAGTTGTAAGAGCAGTCGGAGAAAAGTGGGGGCAAGGGATATTGAGTATCTAAAGAGAAAAAAAATAAGAAACATGGCTTTTCCTGGTAAGGAAAAAGAAAGCTCATGGTAAAAAACAACTGTGGGGTTTTTGTGAGAACCCACCAAGGTAAGGAAGAAGCCAGCCAATAGCCCAGATGGCTGATGGGACATTACTAGCTCACAGCCCACCTTCCTGCCTCCAGGCGGACCACCTCTGAGTCATCATTGGATTTGTTTGCATAAAGACAATACATGGGATTAGTTTACACATGGGCTCTGGGCTCCACAAACCCGCCTCAGGGTCCTCAATCAATGCAATGAGGCCTGACAGGAGCAAAATGTGGAAGAACAGTCTATGGCTAGGGCTGGATGAGCGGGAGGGAGGTGTGAACAGTTTTTTAAGCCCCACCGGATTCCCGAAGTGGCAGTTTAATATACTCTGGAAGTTGACTGGATTTAAATCTTGGCTCCACCATTTAAACGTGTGTGGTTTTGGATGCTTTTCTTAACCTCTCTGCTCTTTAGTTTCTCTAAAGTGAGGATAATCTTAATAACGGTGTCGTTTTGTTCTTTTGAAGCTTCAATGAAGTAAGATATGCAGAAAACTTGGCACGGGCCCTCTGTAAGCGGTAGCATTAGTATTTTTTAAGATTTTATTTATTTATTTATTTATTTATTTATTTATTTATTTATTTGTCAGAGAGAGAGAGCATGCACAAGTAGGCAGAGCGGCAGGCAGAGGGAGAAGCAGACTCCCCACTGGGCAGGGAGCCAGATGTTGGGGCTCGATCCCAGGACCCTGGGATCATGACCTGAGCTGAAGGCAGACGCTCAACCGATTGAGCCACCCAGGCACCCCAGTGGCAGCATTTATATAAATGACGAGGTGACTCACATTTGTAAATAATTATCCCGGGCTTCCCAGATTATAGCACATGGGAATGCCATCCTGATTTCTGGAATTCAAATTACTTGTATAATGAGTGGCACAGGCAGGTCACATTCAGTCCAGACGGAGCGAGGGAAGTTTCTTAACTTGCCCTCCCTGCTCTGCTTACTATGAACACGAGCACAATCATCAGCTGAGTGTAACTTGTTGCCAGTCAGCTTTTGCCTCAGGACTGACTGAGGTGGACGACCACAGCCCTTGAGCAGAAGCAGTAGTGACTTCTCACTTACACGTTTATGAAGGAGCTGTGACCCTGTGGCGCTTTGCCGGGCTCTGCTGGCCTTGGTTTCGGGTTGTAGGTCGGGTTCAGGCCTGCTCCATGGTGGTCGCACTGGCTCGAAGCTACCTGGGTCCTGCTCAGGTTCTGGTGAATGAGAAGTACGGGAGGTTTGTAGGCAACTAGCGTGTCCCTTAGAGCCCCCGCCTGGAGCACACTGTCACTGCACACACTGGGGAGCTGGCAAGTCTCTGCCTGCAATTATTTGAGGCTTAGAGCTTTTGTCAGCGGAAATCTGTTACTCTGGTAATTCTTGTCGTATGCAACAAATAAATGATTAGGTGAATGAATGAATGGCACTCTGCAAAACTACCCACTGACTGCAGGTGGGAGGCAAATGAATAATGGCCCGATTGTTTTCTAGACACTCCTTTCATTCTCAAGTCATTCATCTGGGATTATTTCCTGTTTCCTGTAACAGTTTTTGACCTCCTCCCTGACCAGTCTATCTGTCCCAAAGAGAGTTTAAAGCTGTGGAATCCTTTCATTCACCTATATTTACATTATTATTTCAAATTGAAATGAGTACACTGACCCCAGTCCTGGCACTGGTATTCTCTTTCAAGTTTCCTTAGGCAACAGTTCTTTCAGGGCAATGTCATTTGCTAAATTTAATCCTTAGGAGCTGCAAGAGTACATGCCCAATCCTGTGGGGGAGGGAGGAGTTCGTTCTGGCCCCTGAAAGCTATCCCTCCCAGGTATTCACTGTGGGCCTTTTTGCCGAATCACTGTGGGGTGGGCTGGTCTTGCCTGCTTCCCAAGGGCGGGGATATCTCAGAACCCTTAGATCAGCACTGCATCTCCATCTTCCACCCGCTTGTGAGAGTCACGTCTGTTTTCGGCAAGCTAACAAGGTGAATTATTGAACTTAAGATTTCTCAGGGATGGGTTCTGCAGCACAATCAATTATGTATAAGGTTCACTCAGGCAAAAAAATGAAGTGGCTATGCACTGGAGGGCTTCAAGGCCGCCGGACACATCGGGCTTGCCAGATACAGTGTGCTCCCCGCCTTGCATATGTGCTGTTGGGCCTCTGAAGGGCCCTTTGTAAATTTCGTCTGATCTTATGATTTGCCTGATTTGTCTGATTACATGCATAGCATATAACAGTAACAATGGTAGTAACGACAACCATTTTATTGAGTGTGTTAGGTGCTCTGTGTGTGATTAAATCCTCCTAATGAGTGCCTGAAGAAGGTCCTATTATAAGCCCCATTTTACAGGGGAGGAAATGGAGCCTGGGAGGGTTTGCATAGAAGGAGAAAAGTCTAGTCCACCTGACCCTGGAGTTTACATATTATACATTAGACTGCTCTTTGGCACATAATGTATTTTAATTAATGTTGGTTGAGTGAATAACCAGATGCGTGAATAAATGTCAGAGTAGACGGTCTCACAGAGGGGATATGAAGGCAAAAGGCCCTTCTGAAAACAGAAAGGGGGTCTATATCCTGCTTGATTTCTGGAGGCAGAGAACATTAGCTGCTGCGTAGCCTCTGACCATGTGCTCTTGGAAGTGATGACAGAGCAAGTGGAAGGTTGAGACCCCAGCTTGAGGACAAGGCTGTCCTATTCACCACATATCCCCTGTTTCCAGCACAATGGCTGTTACAAATCAGGTGCTGAAAATACCTGATGAGCAGACAAATTAATGAGTGAATGAATGAATGGATGAATGAAGTTTAGGAATGTCTCACCTTCTAGCCCCATTCAAAAACTCCGTATAGTTTCCAAATACAGAGTCATATTGAGACCTCTGGGTGAGGGCATTTGACAAATATGATGTCCTACTTTTCAGAAAATCAACTATAGGAAGATTTCCTTCCTGCTTTACCCTAGGGGTGAGGATCATCAATCAGCTCTCAAAAGATTTCTTGTAGAGCCAATGGCTCTTGAAAAGATTTTTTAAAAAAATTTTAAGCGAATGAACAAGGCACACATGGAGCCTATTTTCCATCAATTTCACATGCCTTTTTTTTTTAATGAGTTTATATACTTGGCAGAGCATCTTAAAGTTTGGTTGACCCCAAAATATTCAAAATATGATTGAATCATTTACCAACCTGTGTTGTCCTCATCCTGAGTCAATAATTGATACATGATTTTTCTTTCTTCATTCTTTTTTGAGGATGGGGAGGTACCATAACTAGCTTTGAAAATCCCAGAACTCTCCAGGTTGGCTTTGTTTTTTTTTTTTTTGGTGTTTGTTTGTTTGTTTTGCTGTTATTAATTTTTACTTGGTAGCCAATTAAAAGAAGCATAGGTATCATTTAACTAAGATTTGGTGCTTTACGGTTCTGTCACTTGAATTATCTGAGGCTTGGTTTTTATTTTTATAAAATAAGTATCAAGTGCCTGCTTCCTGGGATTGTTGTAGTAGGTGAATAGCTAGTGCCAAGCACAGAGCCTAATGGATAGTTTGCAGTCAGTAAATGCTCCCCTTCTCTCTTCAGCTGTGCAAAGCGGTTAGGCCTGTGCTTATTGCACAGTACCCTCCCAGACTGGATGGGACCAAGCTCGGGGTGGATTTTAGGAGACAGAAGGAAGGTAATGATGTACACATGCTCTGTGTGAATGAGGAACTCAATAAATGACTATTTGCCTGTTCAGCCTGTTAGAGTCCGATGTCGACCACCTTCCCAAAGAGAAACCGAGGATGCTCAGGATAATGCAAATCACACAGTGAGGTTTATTTCTAGCTAGCTAGGGTCCAAGCATCTGCCCGACACAGTGGGTTTCAGCAAGGACCCTGAATGCAAGGGTCTAGGGGTTTATATGCATTTCAAACAGCAAGCATGAGTCACACAGTAATTTTCTCTGTTGGGTGAGATAACATTTTTAGCACCCTCCCCAGTTCCTGGAATGCCCACACAATTCAGGAACTGGGGCAAGGAAGCAAGATGCACAGAGGGTTCCTTGACTTATCTACCCTCATTGGTAAACACAGACCCTGTAAAGGCATCAGTCACCAGGGGGTGTTAGATATGCAGAGGCCTAAGTCACCAGGGAGTTTCAGAGCCTGTTCTGCCGGCCTTGAGGCTAAGCAGGCCCTAACACAGCCAAATGAACAGAGTTGTGAGCCAGATTAATGAAAAGGCAGAATGAAAAGAGAATCATGCTGTTCAAACACTAAAACATAATTGTGCTCTTCAGGTCCACATCACAGAATCATTTTATAGGAGACACCTTAATCACAAGGATCTCTTGCAGCAGGAGAGGAATGCTCTGGAATGACCTGGGTTTGAATCCTGCTTCTATTATAAATACCTGTGAGTTCTGGCACATGGGGCTTCCCTCTGTGAGTCAGTTTATATACATGTAAAGTGTGGCTAGCAGGGATCCATGCATTGTGGGAGGATTCAGTAGCTAACACAAACACTCCCCTCCATGCAAAAACTGTTGTAAGTGCTCAATAAATGGAGTTACCCACTTCCTCCCCTTCTTTTCTTTCTTTTTCCTCATAAGTAAAATGGGAATAATGGTAAGGCCTTATTTGTAAGAGCTATTACTAAAATTAAATGTAAACCATTTAGACAAGCACCTCATCCTTGGTAAATGCTGCATGGATTGAAGTTAATTTATTTTCATGAGGTACTTTGGTGATGGAGACAGGGCAGAGAAAATCTGTGTTGGAAATCTTTTTCTGTTTGGATATGGACAAGAAATACAAATGAAAGGAAATAAACAGCTCATGTATCTTTACTGCCTTTCTTCTTTTAGAGCATTTGGATTTTGATTGTCTTTCCACGGCATTTCAAGGTTGGTCAACTTAGCTAGGACTTATTTAAATAAACTCAATAGAAAACATTTTCCATCCTGCCCTGGCCAGATTCTCCACTCGAGGGCTGATCCCAGATGCCGCTGATATCCTTGGTCCAGAACAGCATTTCATTTATTGAGATGTGGTGTCGGAGACTCAAACACAAGAGGATGTAAATGAGGAAAAGATGTCTGGTATCCACAGAGCAAGACCTAAATGACTTCCATGCTCAATATGGAAGACCGATCCTCAGAGCCTATTATTTCCCTGTGTGTTTCACAGTTGCCTGATCAAGGTTGACTCCTAGCATGGCCACGTGGACTCATTCCTACTTTGGCATGAGTGCAATGAGACAGAGGGATTGATTTGGAGTCCTTGGTTCCATTTCTTCTAGGCTGTGTAATCTCAAATGAGTCAGCTCCTTTCTTGAAAATGTTCTGGGGTACCTGGGTGGCTCAGTGGGTTATGCTTCTGCCTTCAGTTCAGGCATGAGCTTTGGGTCCTCGGATCAAGGCCACATCAGGCTCTCTGTTCAGCGGGGAGCCTGCTTCCTCCTCTCTCTCTGCCTGCCTCTCTGCCTACTTGTGGTCTCTCTCTGTCTGTCAAATAAATAAATAAAATCTTAAAAAAAAAAGAAAGAAAGAAAGAAAGAAAGATAGATAGATAGATAGATAGATAGAAAATGTTCTAAAAAAAAAAAAAAGCCTACCTCAGGGTCTTCCTGAAGATTAAATGGAGCAAATATAGGAAGACCCATAGCAAGCTAAAAAGTGTTCTATAAACATGGGGTCTTTTGTTCTGTGGACTATTTAGATATGTTCTTTTTTCTGCTTTGGCTCCTTTCTGGCTTCCTCCCCACTTGTATGTTTTCATAACTGCCCAGCAGTTTCTCTGAGCAGCTCCCTTTTTCCTTCTGCCTCTGTGGCCCTATCTCCCTGGAGGTTCGTTGTCTGAGGGACTAGGAAGGGCAAAATCTGAGGTTGGAGATGGGTGGGAGGCAGGGCTATTTGCTTCCCGCTTCCTCTTTTAGAAGTGAGTTAAACAAAAAATAGGAGGTGGTATTTGCAGCTTAAATGGGGCAGGGGCAAGGATCCTAAGAAATCCAGGCTTCCACAACAGGCCTCAGGTAGGCATTTGGGAGGGAAACTTCTAGATCAGTGCTAGTAAAGTCTACACTTTCCTCTTATTCCCGTTCCAGTCTCAGTGTTAAGCCATCCTATGCTCTAATTCTGTTTTCTCTGCATGGATCATTTTTATTTGGCCTGATTCTGGGACACGTTCACTCAGCAAAGACTAGCAGAGTCCTCATGGCATTATGCAATATAATAGAACAACATTTTGAAGATATGTGTAATTTATGTGAGTGTGGCACAGAGTCTGGTACACGTGGAAGTGTTGATTTCAACACTGTAATCCACAGGCCTCTACCCTGCCAGCCACATGCCCCTCCCGTCTCTCCATTTCCTTAATCACCACCACCACTTCAGTCCAAGCCACCAGTTGCCCTCACTGCACCCCCCCAGTGGCTTCCCAGCCCCTGCTCCCATTTCCATTTCCCACCTCTAGTAATCTCCCTCTAATCCATTTTTCACAGGTGACTCGCAAAGAGTGACCTTTTAAAAATGTAAATCAGTTTTTTTTTCCTTGTCTATTTCAGCTTCTGGAGGCCACCAGCATTTTCTAGCTCATGTTCCTTCTTCTATCTACAAAGAGCCTCATATTAACCCCCACTTCCATGGTCACATCTCCTTCTGACTTTCACCCCCTTGTCCCCTTCTTAGAAAGATCCAGTGATTACATTTGACCCAGCAAGACATCCTGGATGATCTTCCTATTTTAAGATCCTGAACTGATTTGGAGTCAAGATGGCGGAAGGCCAGGAGACCACATTTCAGGGAGTTCCCTGAAGAGAGCTGAATTCCAGCAAAAAAAACCCCAAAACACTACAGGACCACTGCGAACACCCATGAAATCAGCCTGAAATGTGATATTTTGCACTTCTGGATCACCAGGGGAGACAAGGACCATCGACAAAAAGGTAGAAACAAGTAAGAGGGACCGGAGGCTTGCCCCCAGAGACAGGGGTGTGGGAGAGGAAGCCTGCAGAGCTGAACCATTGAAAGCAAATACCCCAAAACAAAAGTGCTCTGTGAGTGAGGAATAACAGCAGATTACGGTCTGAATCGGGGTGAGACAGAAACGGGAACACAGCGGAGCCCGCGGCAAGGCAAGGAGACTTTTTAAAATGTTTTTTCCGCCGCTGCCGCCGCCGCCGCCGCCGCAGCTGCCCTGAGAGCGGCAGGCATGGATTCTATTTTTCTGCTGCTGCCTTTCTCGTCCGTTTCTCTCCACCCCGTGGGCTGGGCGCGGACCCCCCCAGGGAAGGTGATTTTACAGACTTGCTTGGGAACGGAGAGGCCGCGGGTCCCAGGGCACAGACAAGGTCGCGCGATCCAAAAGGAATTGTGGCTTTGAGGTGCGGGAGTGAAACAACTAGCGGGGGCGGGGGCAGAAATAAATACAACATCTTGCTCCGACCTGACTTCCGCAACAGCTGAAAAAAGACGTAAAAGAACAACGCTCCGCTACCAGAGAATTGTAACCTGATAACCCGATTACCATTGAGACCAGCCTCTGGGAAGGGGGCGGAGAGACACAGCCCAGGTAGAAGGACTGAAAACAGCAGGCAGGCCCCACCCCCAGAAAGCAAGCCAAAAGCTCAGGAGGACAACACTCAAACTGCAAAACCCCAAATCGGGGGAAAGACAATTTATTAAACTCCTGGCACTGACTACAAGTACCAAAAGCCCTACAACTGATTGATACAGCTTTCCACCTTATTGACTTTTTTAAACTTTTTTCTATTTTTACTTTTAAAGCTTCCACTTTAAGCTTAAAAATACATTCTCACAGTTTTTCTTATTTCAGTTTTTCACCCCCTTCTTATCACAACGTGATACCCAATACAACACCCCATAACATTTTTTTTTCTTTTTTACCCTGAAATTTTTTCAAAACCACTCCTGTATTTTCTGCTTTTGTTGTTGCCTCTTGTTTCCCTGTTCGCTTTCTCTGTTTTTCCCTTTCCTCTCTCCTGTTTCCTTTATTCTCTCTTTTATGTGTACATGTAGATATAAGCTTCAAGTCAATCCCACATCCCTATTCAATACTACCCCTATATACAACCATTTCTAATCTCCCTATATCTTTTGAAAGTGGGCTCCTCCAACAATAATAACAAGACAAACTTGGGAGCGCCTAAAACACATTCCTTGCCCACAAGGAGTGTCTGCCCTCACCTTCCCACTCTAGTTTGCCAGTGTGTTTGTGTAATTGTCTTTGCTTTTATATTATATAAATACTGGTCTTGGGGGCCATAAAGGTTGGGCTTCGCTTTTTGATCTCTTCATTTACCCTTGATAACCCTTTCTTTACCCTGTAAAAGTTTTGTACCATATAAATCCTACCACCGGGCCCCGCTCTGGAAGAGGTTTCTTTTCTTGCTCCCTCTCTTCCGTTTTCTTTTTCCTTTCTCCTCCCTTTTCGGGGGTGAACTTTGGTTGCTCCAAAACCTTCCAACGACCAATCCACCTAGATAGTGGCTGATATATTTAGCCATACACCCACTCAACCACTCCTCGCCACAATGACTCGGAGAAGGAACACCCAACAGAAGAAGAACCCTGAGACTGCAACCTCGGTCACAGAATTACTGGAAATGAACATAAACAATATGATACAAATGCAATTCAGGGCAGCGATAGTCCAAGCAATAGTCAATTTAGAAAAGAATATTAGTCTCAAAGTGGAAGCCATAGTAACAGAAGTGAAAGCTGAGGTTAGAAAGGCTTTAGATGAGATGCAATCTAATTTAAATATGCTAACAGCCAGAGAAAGTGAAGCTGAAGATCGTATCAGTGATTTAGAAGACAGATGGATTAAGAAGGAGGAGTGAGAGGAGTCTTGGAGCAAACAGCTAAAATCCCAAGAAAACAGAATAAGGGAAATGAATGATGCCATGAAACGCTCCAATATCAGAATTATTGGAATCCCTGAGGAATTGAGAGAGAAGCCTAGAAAATATTGTTGAACAAATCATGGATGAAAATTTCCCAAATTTGAGGAATGAAACAAATGTTCATGTTCTAGAAGCAGAGAGGATACCCCCCAAGATCAATGAGGCCAGAAAAACTTCCAGGCACATAATAGTAAAATTCGTGAACCATAAAACCAAAGAATAAGTCTTACGGGAAGCTAGGAGAAAGCAATCCCTTACCTATAAAGGGAGGGCCATCAGAATAACGTCAGACCTTTCCACAGAAAGCTGGCAAGCCAGAAAGGGCTGGAAAGACATATTCAGGAAGTTACAAGACAAAAATATGCAACCAAGGATAATGTATACAGCAAGGTTGACTTTCAATATGGAAGGAGAAATAAAGAGCTTCCAAGACCGCCAAGGTCTAAAAGATTATGCAACCACCAAGCCAGCACTACAAGAAATACTAAGAGGGGTTCTATAGAGGAGAAACGAACCCAAGAGTGACACAAAACAGAAATATACAGAGATAATCTAGAAAAACATGAACTCCATAGGCAACATGATGTCAATACAAACATATCTATCAATAATCACTCTCAATGTGAACGGCCTAAATGCTCCAATAAAAAGACACAGGGTTGCAGACTGGAAAAATGACAGGACCCATCCATATGCTGTTTACAAGAGATTGATCTTGAATCTAAAGACACTTCCAGATTGAAAGTGAGGGGATGGAAGACCATCTTTCAGGCCAATGGACCCCAAATGAAAGCCAGGATAGCAATTCTCATATTAGATAAATTGGATTTTAATCTAAAGAATGTAGAGAGACACTGAAGGACACTACATCATTCATAAAGGATCTATACATCCAGAAGATCTAACAATTGTAAATATTTATGCCCCCACGTGGGAGCAGCCAACTACATAAGCCAACTGTTAAACAAAATAAAGAATCATATTGATATGAATACATTAATTGTAGGAGATTTTAAGGCACCACTCTCAGCAATGGACAGATCATCTACACAGAAAATCAACAAAGAATCAAGAGCCTTGAATGACACAATGGACCAGCTGGATCTCATAGATATATTCAGAACATTTCACCCCAAAACAGCAGAATACTCATTCTTCTCGAGTGCACATGGAACTTTCTCCAGAATAGACCACAAACTAGGTCACAAGTCAGGGCTCAACCATACCAGAAGATTGAAATTATTCCCTGCATATTCTCTGACCACAATGCCGTGAAACTGGAACTCAATCACCATAAAAAGTTCAGGAGAAAATCAAACACGTGGAAGCTAAAGAGGATCCTACTCAAGAATATGTGGAGCAACCAAGAAATCAAAGAAGAACTTAAACACTACATGGAAACCAATGAGAATGAAGATACGTTGATCCAAAAACCTATGGGATACAGCAAAGGCAGTCCTAAGGGGGAAATTCATAGCCATCCAAGCCTCACTCAAAAAAATTGAAAAATCCCGAATATATCAACTCTCATTACACCTTAAAGAACTGGAATCAACAAAAAATTAAACCACCCCCCCCAAAAGATGGGAAATAATAAGGATTAGAGCAGAGATGAATGAATCAGAAAGTAGAGATACAGTAGAATGCATCAACGAAACTAGAAGCTGGTTCTCTGAAAGAATCAATAAGATCGATAAACCATTGGCCAAACTAACCCAAAAGAAAAGGGAGAAGACCCAAATTAACAAAATCATGAATGAAAGGGGAGAGATCACGACTAACACCGAGGAAATAGAAACAATCATCAAAAATTACTATCAACAATTATATGCCAATATATTTAACAACCTACAAGATATGGATACATTCCTAGAAACCTATAAACTACCAAGACTGAAACAGGAAGACATTGATGATCTGAATAGACCTATATCTAGTAATGAGATTGAAGCAGTGATCAAAAACCTCCCCCAAAACAGGAGTCCAGGCCCAGACGGATTCCCTGGGGAATTCTACCAAACATTCAAAGAAGAAGTAACACCTATTCTCCTGAAGCTCTTTCAAAAAATAGAAACGGAAGGAAAACTTCCAGACTCTTTCTATGAACCCAACATCACTCTAATCCCCAAACCTGACAAAGACCCCATCAAAAAGGAGAACTTCAGACCAATATCGCTGATGAATATGGATGCCAAGATTCTCAACAAGATCCTTGCTAACAGGATCCAACAATACATTAAGAGTATTATCCACCATGACCAGGTGGGTTTTATCCCAGGGATGCAAGGATGGTTCAACCCTCGCAAAACAATCAACGTGATAGAACAAATCAATAAGAGAAGAGAGAAAAACCACATGGTACTCTCAATTGATGCAGAGAAGGCATTTGACAAAATCCAACATCCGTTCCTGATCAAAACTCTTCAAAGTATAGGGATAGAGGGAACATTTCTCAACCTCATAAAATCTATCTATGAAAAACCCACAGCGAATATCATCCTCAATGGGGAAAAACTGACAGCCTTTCCTCTGAGATCAGGAACAAGGCAAGGATGCTCACTCTCACCACTACTATTCAACATAGTGTTAGAAGTCCTACCAACAGCAATCAAACAACAGAAAGAAATAAAAGGTATCCAGCTTGGCAAACAGGAAGTCAAACTCTCTCTCTTTGCAGATGACATGATACTATATGTGGAAAACCCAAACTACTAGAACTCATACAACAATTTGGTAATGTGGCAGGATACAAAATCAATGCGCAAAAATCAGTTGCATTCTTGTACACTAACAACGAAAAAATAGAAAGGGAAATCAGAGTTGATTCCGTTTACTATAGCACCAAAAACTATAAGATACTTAGGAATAAACCTAACCAAAGAAGTCAAGGATCTGTACTCAAGGAACTACAGAACACTCATGAAAGAAATTGAAGAATACACAAAAACATGGAAGAGCATTCCATGCTCATGGATCGGAAGAATAAACATTGTCAAAATGTCTATACTGCCCAGAGCAATCTACACTTTCAATGCCATTCCGATCAAAATTCCACCAATTATCTTCAAAGTGTTGGAACAAACAATCCTAAAATTTATATGGAACCAAAAAGGACCTCAAATCGCTAAGGAATTGCTGAAGAAGAAAAGCAAAGCTGGGGGCATCTCATTACCTGACTTCAGGCTTTATTACAAAGCTGTGATTACCAAGACAGCCTGGTACTGGCACAAAAACAAAGAAATCGACCAATGGAACAGAGTGGAGAGCCCACATATGGACCCACAAATCTATGGTCAAATCATCTTTTACAAAGCAGGAAAAAATATCCAGTGGAAAAAGGACAGTCTCTTCAATAAATGGTGCTGGTAAAATTGGACAGCTACATATAGAAGAATGAAACTAGACCATTCTCTTACACCACACACAAAGGGAAACTTGAAATGGATGAAAGACCTCAACGTGAGGCAGGAATCCATCAAAATCCTGGAAGAGAACATAGGCAGTAACCTCTTTGACATCGGCCACTGCAACTTCTTTCAAGACACGTCTCCAAAGGCGAAGGAGACAAAAACGAAAATGAACTTCTGGGACTTCATCAAAATAAAAAGCTTCTGTACAGCAAAGGAAACAATCAACAAAACAAAGAGGCAACCCACAGAATGGGAGAAGATATTTGCAAATGACACTACAGACAAAGGGCTGGTATTCAAGATCTATAAAGAACTACTCAAACTCAACACCCAAAAAGAAGATGAACACATCAAAAAATG
>PITA01022056.1:0-31398 GCA_004023965.1 Spilogale gracilis | reverse complement strand
GTGGCTGTTAGTTAGGCAAGTTACTTCAGTCATCTGAGCTTGCATTCCCTAGTCTATAGAAGAAGGGTTTTGAACCTCAATTTAAATGTGCAAAGTATGGTATCTGGCACACAGGATGTATTCCACAAATTATAGCTTTTTATAAGATTTTATTATTATGAGATTCTGCTCATGTGCTTAAACCTCATGGTGTATTCTTACATATAAAATCTGAATAGGTAGTGCATTTTAAATATAAATATATAATACATATGTATATGCAAACAAAAACAGTCCTTTGCTTTATCTACAAACTCATCCTTTTATTTTGTTCTTCATTCTTTTGTAGAAATCTGAACTTTAATCTGATATCATAACCTAAGCATAAACCTTTCAGCTTAAATCACTCCCTTTAGTATTGCATTTAGTGCAAGCCGCCTGTCATCACTGTATCTCAACATTTGTCTGCCTGAAATGTTTCATTTTGTCCTATGTTGGAAGGGTACTTTTTTCCTTAATGTAGAATCCTAAATTGACAGATGTTTTTTCAGTGCTTTGAAAATGTTTCATCGTCCCTCCAGCCTCCACTGATTCTTACAAGAACTTAGCTGTTTTTCTTACCTGTGTTCTCCTGTAAGTTTTCTATTCTGGCAGCTTTTAAGGTTTCTTTCATATCACTGGTTACAGCAATTTGAATATAACACATTTTCTTATATTCACCCCACTGAGGTTTACTCAGTTTACTGGATTTGTAGGTGACAGTCTTTCGTTAATTTTTGGAAGAAAAAAGGTCATTATTCATTCAAATATTTTTTCCTGCCACAGTTTCTCCTCTCCTGCAGGAATTCCAACTACTATTGTCCCATAGTCCTCAGGTATTTTACTCCATTTTTTCACTTTTTATTTCCTCTTTATGTTTTAGTTTATATTTCTATTTATCTATCTCAAAATTCATTGATTCCTTCTTTTGTTTATTAAAGAGTTTATTAAAACTCTATTTTTGGGTGCCTGGGTGGGTCAGTCATTAAGCATCTGCCTTCAGCTTGGGTCATGATCCTAGAGTCCCGGGATTGGGCCCTTCATTGGGCTTCCTGCTCCCTCTCTCACTCCCCCTGCTTGTGTTTCTTCTCTAGTTGTGTTTTTATCTGTCAACTAAATGAATAAAATCTTTAAAAAAAAATAAAAAAAAACCCTCTATTGTTAAAACACATGGAAGTCTTCATATCATATATTTTGCAAGTTTAGCATTTACATTGTGTGTGTGTGTGTTTTAATAAGTCTCTATTTGCTTTGCTAAAATTCCACATATTGAGTCACAGTGTCTACCTTTTTTATTACATCTTTTGGAAAATCCATTATAGGCATTTTATTTTTTATTTTTATTTATTTATTTATTTATTTATTTATTTATTTATTTATTTATTTATTTTATTTTTTAGGATTTTATTTATTTGACAGAGAGAAACACAGCCAGAGAGGGAACACAAGCAGGGGGAGTGAGAGAGGGAGAAACAGGCTTCCTGCCGAGCACGGAGCCCGATGTGGGACTCGAGTCTCCAGGATCATGACCTGAGCCGAAGGCAGTGGCTTAACCAACTGAGCCATCCAGGCGCCCCCATTATAGGCATTTTAAATTCTTTATCTACTGACAATAGCATCTGTAGCATTCCTAGGTCTGTATCTATTGACTGGTAGTGACTTGTTCCTGCTTCTTCAACATTTGCCATTGTCCCTTCTATGCTGAATATTGTTTGCAAAGTACAATCAGGACTGAAGTCAGTAGCATATTCTTCCAGAAGGTAGTAACATATTCTTTTACTATCAGGCTGCTAGTGTGGGGATGAGTCAGTCTTATCTGAATTTGACCTTTGTTTGTGCGCTTTTTATATCTTCATTCAGTTAACCACTGAGGGCAGGACTTGAGAATTTAACGCCAGAAATAGGCGAGATGTTCAGTTTTGCTTACACGCCAGCCACCTGGTTTCCACACTGTGCAAGCTCTTTCTCTGCCAGCGCTTTGTTTCACTGGGGCATTCACCCTCCCTCCTATTCCTGGTTCGTGTGCATTGGGAGCACTCTTTCTGTCCCCACTCTTTCTGTCCCCCCAGCTTCACACAGCATCCGTGCTACATGAGATAAAGGCCGAGAGAGCATCAAGGGAATGTCCTACTCGGTTCAAAGTCTTGAGCAGTCATTACTTGTACACAGTTAAGTCTGGAGTGCTTCCAAGAGGATTCTCTCAGCTTTCCTGCTCATCCACTGCTTTGCACTTGACAAAGGCCTACCGTTTTATAGAGGGTTTTTTGTTCGTTTATTTTGTTTTGTTTTTTCCTCAGATTTCCTCAGCTTTCCAGCCATGCCCTCAGCTTCGAAGACTACTATATAGTCAGTGAAAGCCCAAAGAAAAGAGTGGAGGGCTGGCGGATACAGATGCATTCTGTAGCTGGAGTTCCTCAGGATTCTCAACTACCACATGAGCTCTCATGCACATGTTAAAAGTCTATTAAAATTGAGCTGGTTCCTTCTCACGCCCACAATGGCAGACTCTTCTTTCTCTTGCTGCTTCTGTAAGACTGAGAGCAGCTGGAGGCGGGGGGTGGGGGGGGGAGCTGTTTCTATCACTTTTTGGATTTTCAGTTCATTTGAGTTTCTTTGCTTCCTCAGCATCTTGGGTGGATATAAAAACTATGATTTTGTAGCATATCTAGATGGTTCTCATTGCAAGGAAGATAACAGCAGTGTCTTACGATTTTCCAAATCTTTACTTCATGTTGCAATTCCCCAAGCACATATCTAGGTGCCATCACTCCAATGCTCATGACTTTAGGACCCTCCATTTTAGAATTGGAAACTGTGTCACAGAAAAATTAACTTGCTCAATTTATACAAGCAGCTGGTGGCTGAGTCAAGATTTTAACCAAAAGAGACTAAAAAGATCTCTGGAGGTTGAAAAAAACTCATATTGAGCATACCATGTGAGAATGTAATCAACATACTTTTCGACAGTGACTTGGTTCTACATAACTCCAGCTCTGTATCCCTGGAACAACATCTCCCATTTCTTCCTCCCCCAGGCACCGGGAACTTAGCCACTACTCCCCACTTCTGTGGGTTCCACTATGTCAGACACCACGTAAAAACTTCCGATTTGAGAGTTAAGTGCTCTACTAACAATGACGACAACAAGGGAGAAAGAAAGGAAAGACAGAAATGGTAAAAAGTAAGGCGATGAATATGCAGATGAGTTTGTTTGTGGAGATCATTTTGCAATGTGTATCTGTTTTACCACTGTTGTATCGATATCACTAGTAATGTCTGAAATTCCTTTTGTACTGACATAGCTCTTATTTCTTCATGTCACATTGTTACTTGTGTATATCCTTCCCAGATACAACATGGATGGGCTTGTTCTAACTTCATTCTTCTTAACCACTCTGTATACATCTTCATCGACTTAGCACTGAAATCATCCCACCTTCCTGTTTTGTTGTTCTTCACATAACTTCCTCTTAACTGCATCTATCTGTCTGGTACTTTGGCACTCCAACAAAACAAATATGTAAGCAAAAATAATGATTTTGTTGAAGCCGTCCCTGATACCATTTTTTCTCTACCTTTCTTCAGAGTAACCACTACACTGAATTTGGTATTACCGCAGACATGTATACATAAATAATACATGTGTTTTAACAATTCAGAAATGGCAAACGACTGTATGTACATTGTTGAAAATTCTTCATTTATTTGGCCTGCTTCCACTTACTGTATTTAGGAATACATTTACTCATGTTGACTTCAGAGCACACGTTTTTTCTTTATGTTAGTTATCATTGTACTGTATTAGGATACCACCATTTATCTGTTTTGCTATCGAGTTTCATTTAGATTGTTTATATTATTTCATTATTACAAACAATGTTGTCATTAAAACATCAACATCTAGGAATAAAACTGTTTATTATGTGTTGTCAAATTACAATCCAAATTAATTGTACAAATTATTCACCCACGAATACCTCTTTTTCTTTCTTCCTTCTTTCTTCTATCCTTCATCATCTATCTTCATATCCTTCTTCATCTATCCTTCCTTTTCTTCTTTCTTTCTTTCTCTCTCTCTTTCTCTTTCTCTCTCTCTCTCTCTTTCTCTTTCTGAGAGAGGGGTACGACAGAGAGGGAGAGAGTCTTAAGCAGGCTCTATGCCCACATGGAGCCCAAGATAGGGCTTGACCTCATGACTCAGAGATCACAACCTGAGCTGAAATCAAGAGTCAGAGGCTCACCTAAGTCACCTAGGAGCCCCTCACCCACCAACCCTTCACAGAGGCTCTGTTTGCTTGAGAGTTTTGTAGCCAATTGGACTGTCTTTTGTGAACTGCCTATTCTTATCTTTTCTTTATTTTTTTAGTTGAGTTAACTTTTTCTTGCTGTATATAAGGATTTTCTGTATACTGTAGTCTAAATATCCATAAATGGATGATAATATGCATTGCAGATCAATTACCCCAATCTGTGACTTGTTTTTCACTCTTTTGCATAATCTTCTTAAAAATTTTACTCATGCTTAAATTCAGTTAGTTAAACCTTTCATTCTTTTTGCTTATATGCTTTTGCAGTCAAGAATTTACACATTTTCCTTCATTCACAAAAAGAATCTTCTACATTATTTTCACATTTTAAAATTAGTGTTTAACAGACCTGGGATTTACCTTTAAGTTGGTTTATTTGTCCTTACATATATCCATTTATTCCAACACCAGTTTTTGAAAAATTATCTATAGTTTTTAATGCCAATTTATCATACATGAAGATTTCCTTCATATGAGAGGCTATTTCTGATCTTTGTTTTTTCCTTGGCTTATTGTTTATAACTGCACCAATATCATGATATTTTAATTAGTATGGGTTCCTAATTTGATATCTGTGAAAACAAACTGTTACCTGATTTTATTTTTTAAAATAAATATGTCTCATCTTGGCAATTCAGTCTCCCACTCTGGAAGAGAACTGACCTATTTTTCATATCTGGCTGCTATCAATGAATATGGCCTACCAGTGTGTTCATTCTTTTCAACAGTTTCTAGCAATGTGAGTTTCGTACAGAGGTAGGCTATAGCGAGCAGGAAGAAAAATCACAGAATGTATAATATTAGGTCACCACAAGCACCAAATCCAATAAAAAAAGGAGAACAGTAGAGATATCTGATAAACTATCTTTGTGCATGAGACTCATAAGCTTACAATCACTTGTGTCCCTTGGGTCTCTGAAATGATGTTGGACACAGCGTAATAAATGCATACAATTCCAAGAAGCTCTTTGAGGAATATTTAGTTATCCTCCGTGCCTTACTGGGGTGCCCCTCCAACTTGAAATAACAAAACAAAACCATTTGAGGGATTGGGCTTTTGGTTAATATATATGTGTGTTTTCTTCAAAACTGATCACAAACAATTATAAAGGCTTTTCCTGGCAGGTGTCATGGGGGGAAGCTGCCCTCTCCATCCCAGACCTGATGCACAGACAGTGTGCACACAAAGAGGAGCTGTAGTCAAAACTCAGACCCCACCCCCCCCCCCCCCCCGGCCACCCTGCCCCTTGTTGGTCATGTTCTTACACTAGCTCTGGTGCCTTGGTTCCTAGGTCTCTTTATTCATGGTCGTGGGCTGAGGTTTTCTTCAGGGGCCTCTGCACAAGACCTCCTTATGGAAAGGGGAGGGGAAACACATGAAGACACCTTTCCCC
This sequence comes from Spilogale gracilis, assembly GCA_004023965.1. NCBI lineage: Eukaryota > Metazoa > Chordata > Mammalia > Carnivora > Mephitidae > Spilogale > Spilogale gracilis. Next base: position 25,679 of record PITA01022056.1, on the reverse strand, counting down.
ATCATGACTCAGTACCTAGTACTTTTCCTCTAAGAGCTTTTACCCACCCCCCAGTCCTGCCCCAGTAGATAAATCTGTGGGAGCCTTTTGATCAGGGCTGTCTCTATTGTGAGCGGCTTGACCACCAACCAGGGCATCATTTCATGGGGGCAAATGGAGTGGGGGAGTTCAGCACTTCCTCCAACTTTAGACTGCTGCTTATACCACCTCAGTAAGTGATTAAAGTTTTAACTCTTCTGTTCTTGGCTCGTTGCTTTAATTATTCCACCTACTCCAACACTCAGCAGCCTGGCTTTCTCTCTCCTGTCAGCTGAGCTCCTGACACCACTTTCTGATAGAAAAAGGAAGTCTAGCAACAATGGAAAATTAACAAAAAATTAGTGTTGTAAATGTGTAAGTTGTTTTGAAATTCTTTAAATACGATTAATGACTTCTTCACTTATACCATGAGTGTAGTGAATTTATGCCCATTTCTTAGGACTGTTTAAAGGATGAAAAAACGCACAACCTTTAAATCTAATTATAGGAAATCTTAATATTTATGTAAATGATATAGTTGCATCTAGGCCAGAAATTCGACCCCTTAAGATTGTTTCTGCTAGAGACTATTCTATTTCACCAAGAATTTTTCAGGAAGTGAATTCAGTAAGAACTAAAGCCTTCTTGTAATTCTTCAACTTAATACACACAGTCTCTTAGCTAAGTCTTGCACAAAGCAGAGCCTGAAACAACTATTCAAATACTGAAACTTTGTGAGGTGCAGTTCCACAGTGGTGATGAAGAAAAGAAGGAAGGGAGGAAGGAAGTGTTCCTATAAAAACAGCAGTCACGAATATAGGGAGATGATCTGATCTCAAGATCCTTAACTAAATTACACCCCCAAAGACAAGGTCACAATCGCAGGTACTGGGGGTTAGAATCTGGACGACACCATTCTATCCCCTCCAGGTTGAACGGCACAGGGAAAGCTCAGTGGGTGTGGTGCGGGCACTACACAGCCCTGGGCTAACAAGTCAGACTCCAGCCTCCTAAGGGAGCTTGTCAAGGGCAGGGGTGGGCACAGTCCCAGGAAGGGGTGGCGCTTCCAGAAAGAAGAAAGCCACAGAAGGAACCCAAGAGAGTGCTCAACGTTTGTGTCCAGGAAATGCACTACATTTACTTAACCCCAAGGCTGACGATTTTCACATGGTGGTGAGGATTATGCAAATAATGCGCATTCCTTCAATCATACCTTTACTAAGAACATTCACTGTGTCAGCAACTAGAGACACCAAGATGATTCAGAGAGAGACCTTAAAGAACTTACAGTCTAAGAGGGAGAGAGACGTGTAAAAGAAATGGGCAGAATGAACTGCATGTCCAAGCTATGGGAGGAAAGTGGGCAGAGCCCCAGGTAGAAGGAGTCAGGAAAGTGCAAAGCACTTTAACATACACTGTATCCCTCCAACACTCCACAGAAATCCTGCAAAGCAGGCTTGTTTGAAGGGAGGAGCCCCTGATCCCCACGCTGAATAAATTACCCAGATTTCCCCTGCAAGACAGGTGAGAAGAATAACACTCAGGCCTTTTGACTCAGAGTCTAATTTATATTTCTCATTACACGTGCCTTTCTTAGAAATTAACAACCTCTAGTCTCCCTTTACTAATCTGGGCTTTAGAACCCCAGAACAATTTTTCCTTCTGTAGAAATGTTAGTAAGGTGATGTCATTGACTAACTACGGACTGTTAATGAATATACTGGTCATATCTTTCTTAATCTTAACACAACAGATGTTTGCGTTTCACTGTTTGCAATCTGTGTCTGTTTCAATGTATTTTGTGCATAAGAATACATAGTAACTACACGTTGCATATGATGGCACTAAATTCTAAGATAAAGTCAGGAACGATGTCCAGGTGCCCTGTTTTTAATTTCAGTATGCCAAAGGCTAAACAGTACAATGTCATTTCAAATACCTGAGTGTACCACCTAAAGCAAAGAACTTAAAGATCCCAACATAAAGACCTCAGTGCTGTTTGTGGGAGCTAACAAAAATGCCTCCTAAAACGGCAAATTTCGGGCGCCTGGGTGGTTCAGTTGGTTAAGCGACTGCCTTCGGCTCAGGTCATGATCCTGGAGACCCGGGATCGAGCCCCGCATCGAGCCCCGCATCGGGCTCCCTGCTCGGCGGGAAGCCTGCTTCTCCCTCTCTCACTCCCCCTGCTTGTGTTCCCTCTCTGGCTGTGTTTCTCTCTGTCAAATAAATAAAATCTTTAAAAAAAAAAATAAAACGACAAATTTCAGTCACATGGAATTGACAGCTATCACTCTCATTTTGCCGGAAACATCACACCAGACATGAACTTCAATGAATTTAATTTTCCAAAGAAAAACTATACTTAAAAATTAGTTCATACTGACTTACTGTTTATAGAAATAAATACATTTAACACTGACATAACTGTAGAAATATACCGCAGTACCCAAAGCAGCTGAAGACTTATCTCTGTCACCAAAAGTCAGAAGAAAACTTAGCAATAATCTTATGACTTGATATACTTTATTTCCCTTATCATTAGAGCTATCCTTATCATGGTCACCTTTTCTAGAAGTTTATTACGTCAGCATTTCTCAATGATTGATCCAAAATGGATCGTTTTGCACTCTGGCAAAAGAGCAGTGAGTCAGAACAGGGAGAAGCAAAGATGTCTTTATGTGTTACTCAAGAATAGCATAGTCTATTCCATTACTAAGCCTAAGTTTTGGAGCTTTTTAAAGAAGAAATTATAAGGGGCCATGTGCTTTTTAGCATAATTCCATCTGTTTTACCACTCAGAACTCTAACACCCTCAGACTCCGAGGAGACAAATGATCACATTTTGTCATCTTTGCTTCTTGGAATAAAGTTGGGAGGGGGTAGGAAACATCGGTGGAGAAAATGATGAGTTCTATTTAAAGGATGGCACTCTGGGACATACAGAAAATAAAAGTGATCCAACCCCCTCAGCAAGAGAACAGCATGACATTAATCATAACTCCCTTTAACCCAAGCAAGAAACTACCTCAGCAAGTGTCATATGCTATTCAACGTTAGCACTCTAGCTGCATACTTTGAAATGAAGCCAAAAGGTACAGCTTATAATATACACAATGCCACAGCAATCATCTAGCCCAAATAGTTTTTTCTTAATGTCTGCATTCACTTGCTCTAGTTCAAACGGCATTGAAACTCATTCACCCATCCCTGGAACCTGTTCATCACCGAGAATTTTTTTTTTTTTTTAAAACAAACATTCATTTTCAAGGCATGAAGTCTGTGTTCAAAGACCTGAGGGATGTAGCGTTTCACTCGTCAGGGTCACTTTCTTAATTCTTATGTGTGCCACGCTGAAGAAAAAAAAAAAATACTAAATAACCAGAAGAAACAATTTAGTATAATTAATCACCTATTTGAAGAGGGCAGCAGTAACACTTCTTTATTAACCTTAAAAACTGCATTACTGTTTCTCCAGGATTCTAAATACCTTTTAGAGGGACGAGAAGAGGCACAGAAAAGACCCAACCATCAGCACATGAGTCTCCATTCTGGACCCACTCGAATAAGTGACCAGGAGAAGCTGATAAGGAACTGCTCACATCCAGTTTCTTCACGTGTCTCGTACACATTGTATCTCCTGTCCATATAAGGAGAGTTATATGAATCCAAATAATTGGCGTAGACTTGTAATTTATAAATTTAAATAATAAAGGTTACATAATATGAAGCCAAAACTGGAAGTGAAGACTCCTTGATCTCAGAAACATATCCCAGCAGCCAGATTGGAAGGTCCGGAATTACACAGCACAGCTAAGCATTACCTGAATTTAAGTTCCCGGCTCATCCCTGAGGCAGTGGGGGACACCGAAGAATCCAAAGCAATTCCTCATTTACACGTCTCCTAGCTTGGCCATGGAAGAGGAGACAAGCACGGAGCCGTGGACAGAGGGCAAGCACAGGCAAGAATGCTCCAGAAGGAAACGGAGAAGCAAAGCATCTTCAATGGTCCATCCTGCTCAAACACCTGCTTAGCTGTGTCAGAAACTGCTTTGCCTGTGCTCCTTTCCAGATATTTGCTTTTCTTTATGCCAGCCCATAAGCCTGGGGAGTTCTCGTTGCTCCTTTTCCATCTCCAGACAGTCGAGAGCACAGCTTTCACTAACAGACCATGAACTGAGAGACGGGCCCTACTTTCCCCGCTTCTGTAACGGTGATACAGAGACGGGCCAGCTTCTCATGCATGTTCTCATGCAGTAATGCAGGTTTTAAGGTTAATAAATAAGTGTTATTGTTGCCCTCTTTAAATAGGTGATTAAGTATGCTAAATGGTTTCTTCCGGTTATTTAGTATTTTTTTTTTCCTTCAGCGTGGCACATATTAAGTATTGAATGGTCACTGGATGAATAAAGAAAAGTTAGATAACACCAAGTCTCCATTTGCATGCTTTGATATTATTATGAAACATTTGTGGGGAAAAATGTGTACACACCTAAAGAAACGGAATTCGATTTGGAAGGGGTAAATCAAATTAGAGGCGTAGCTCTGGAATTCTGTAAGAGGAGGCTTTGGCTCACTCCTTTATTCGTGCATTCTTCATTCTTCACTCCAGAGACTTGCAACGTTTCATTGGAAGTTAAGTTCTGCTCTTCTTTTACAAGACATACGTATGCACATAGACACATAAGTCCAGAGCGATTTTCTTTGTATAGATTCCTAGACTTTGAACTTTTTAATAGTGCAATTTTTTATTAAAAATATTTATGCAGCGGCGCCTGGGTGGCTCAGTTGGTTGGGCAACTGCCTTCGGCTCAGGTCATGATCCCGGAGACCTGGGATCGAGTCCCACATCGGGCTCCCTGTTCCCCTGCTCAGCGGGAAGCCTGCTTCTCCCTCTCTCACTCCCCCTGCTTGTGTTCCCTCTCTGGCTGTGTTTCTTTCTGTCAAATAAATAAAGTCTTTAAAAAATATATATATTTATGCATATGCCTCAAATAGAGGTGTATTTATACATAAATCACAGCCATATATGACACCTTATATATTGCTAAAATAGAAATGATGCACCGAAAGGGAATTTTAAAACATGCAACAAAATGTAAATGATAATATTTACTTCCTACACCCCAATGAACTCTTTTTTCACTGTACTGTCGAGACTACTGTTTCCAGTGGGAATGTTTCCAATAACAATATAAGTTAGAGTCAGGAACCCATTGCAGTCATTTCTTTAGAAAAAAGGAAAAAGGGAACAGGACCACCTCAGAGTTGCCAGGCTTTTTAAATGGAGGATTGGGGAATGGAGAGTGAGGGCTCCAGGAGAAAAGAAGTAGAAGCTGCCCATGTGTCAGGGCTCTGGACTGGAATCCAGTAGAGAGTCCCTTCTGACATACGGTGTGGGCCAGAACATTACAGAACCAACCCATGTTCAACCAGGGGGCAGAAACGCCACAGCTCAGCGGGAAGAACATGAAATCACTTGCAGTCATATTTCCACTGCAGACAGAAACAAACCCAAAGAGCAAGTTTGCTTATAGTACAGCAGGGTAAAGTATCACACAGCTTCGGGGAAGAAAAAAGAGCACATTCCAAAGGGAGAAAGGCTCCTGCAGAGAGTGACCCAGGGATGAGTTCACAGCGATAGGAAGTCAAGCCCAGCACAGGAGCAAGGTAAGCAGAGAAGGCATGCCAGTGAGAAGTGGGGTCTTGAGATTCTAACTAGAAGAGCAGCTAAGTAACAGCTAAACTCACACTTGCCGAGAAGCAATGAGGTGGGAGTAACAGGTGAGACAGATGAATGTGGCAGTGACAGATTCAGAAAGCTCAGCTCTGGAGCTAATACGGAATCCCGGAGCAGTGAAGCAAAGCCCCAGGAAGAGAGCACAGGCACAGGCAAGTCAGAAGGATCCAAACCGACGTTGTTAGGAAAGCCTTTCAGGGCATGCCCTTGCAGAACGCACCAGAAGGGATGAAAATTAGACCGTATGTGGAAACAAGTTTGACTTTGGCTTGAAAATAATGTCTCACAAAATTGCTACTCAAATATAATCAGCTGTGGCTCATCTCCATGTATTCGCTTACTGATGCCTTACCCTGCTCTCGATTTACCAGACTCTGGACCAGAGCTGATATGATGTCATCTCATCACTACAGCCCAACATATCCTCCATGTCATAATCTATGTTGCTCAACACTAATTAAGGCATTGTACGTAGCCCAGAATAACAGAAAACATAGTTATGTATTTTAGCTTCAGGAAAGTGCACTGCTTTTTCTAGGAATCATGACTCACACATTATTCTCTATTCCTCTCATCATATATTTGCTGACTGCTGATCAGAAAATTAATTTTGTCAACCTGAAGGAGAAGAAACATAACACTGTCTAAAACTGATTCCATCAAATGTCTGAAAAGAGGAAGTTTTTTTCACAGTCTGGAATTTTAAAACCGGATGTTAGTAAAATATAACTATCAAGAAATAGCTGTCAACTAAACTTGATATATAAATTCAAAAGCTCCCAAGATCATTTTTAGTGTCAAACACACTATATGTACATAAAGTTAATCTAAAGCTAATTTACATATCTTAAAATTATCTCTATTAGAGCATTTGTGAGTAGTTTAACATCAATCATCTATTTTGCTCTTTTAATCTGCCAGAAAAGAGAACTTGTAGTCAAGTTATTTTTACACATAGCCTGCAAGCAGCTGTAAAAGTGTGAATGTACAAAATGAAAAGCTGACTGTTTTTTATATCCCTGGGATGCATTATATTATAAAAACAAAACCAAACAAAAGCATGCATGATCGGGCCCAGAAACAGAAGTGGAGAAAAGTTCTTTTTTCTTTTGACCACTATGGACTTTCAGAATCACAACTTTTGAAACAGATCAACTTTGGGTCATAGAAACTGCTTCTTGCTCATAGGACCAGCCTGATATTACCTAATGCACATTATTTATATACCCAGTGATACAACAAATGGTAAACATTTCTGCTCCCACCAACCTGCTTGAAGGAAGATAAAATGAGTGCCCGCTCCATTCCTAAATTAGTAAATATCCCGAAGTCCCCACATTTTCCACTTTAAGCAAATTAAGCATTCATGCATTTTTATGTTTCAGGAAAAAAAAACAGAAAAAATTCATAATTATTTACTTGTTTAAATTCATGCAGAAAACTGAAATGCAACTCATAGCTAAATCAAGCATAATTAAAAAAATTAAAATTTCTACTCATCTGTGACTACAAAGTGATATTATTTGAGGATAAAGAAGCCAAAGGGCAGGCTTGACAGAAGGTTGTTTTCTTGTGACTTTACTTATTTACTTTTGGAAATGGGAGATAATTGAGAATGAGAAGAAGGAAAAGCTTGTAGGAAGCAAGATGGTGAAGAAAACAAAATCATGGTTTAGCCATGATGTCCCCAAGAGAAGACAGGAGGAGATAGGCTATGCAGGGTTCCAGCAGCAGTGGGGAGTGGATGGGGGAGTGGGGGGTAATGTGGGGAAAGAGTGGGGCGTGGTTGGCAAAAATGGTATTGTTTACCTTCCAGGAAAACGGGTTTATGTTTGCATGTGCTGGATGGAACCAACACTGCAAATCAACCAGAAATATTACCCAAAGAGCTCGTTCTGTCAAGGGAATTGTATTTTGTGTGTTTACAAGAGACAAGCATGTTCTCTAAGGTTTGCTTGTACAGAATCGGCATTAAACAGATACAGAACAAGGGCGCCTGGGGGGCTCAGTCATTAAGCATCTGCCTTTGTCTCAGGTCATAATCCCAGAGTTCTGGGTTCGAGCCCCACATCGGGCTCCCTGCTCAGCAAGAAGCCTGCTTCTCCCTCTCTCGCTCCCCCTGCTTGTGTTCCCTCTCTGGCTCTCTCTGTCGAATAAATAAATAAAATATTAAGAAAAAAAAGATACAGAACAAAAGGAACATAAATGTAAAGGAATTATGATATATAAATTCAAAAGGAATTTTGAGTTTGACAGGATATTTCCTATATCCAATCCTCCCACAATATAATTTGTTTAAAAAACCCAATCACATAAACGAAATAGTATCAGTCATTGCAAATTCTGTCACCTTTAAATTATTTCCCCCTAAGATGGCACAAGATTCAAACACCACTACCACCTGTGTTTATTTCACAAAGAATGCATCATCTATGTAGCCTCTCAGAAGTTATATGCAACTCTTACATTACAAGGCATTCACTCTATAGTAAAGGGAAAATGATCATTTAACTTAAAAAATAAACTTGAGGGGCACCTGGGTGGCTCAGTTGGTTAAGCGACTGCCTTCAGATCAGGTCATGATCCTGGAGACCCGGGATCGAGCCCCATATCGGGCTCCCTGCTCGGCGGGAAGCCTGCTTCTCCCTCTCTCACTCCCCCTGCTTGTGTTCCCTCTCTGGCTGTGTTTCTCTCTGTCAAATAAATAAAATAAAATAAAAATAAGTAAATAAACTTGATCAGAACCTCTAACCCACCGAGTTTGTCCTTGGTTTACACAGTGTATCTATACTTAAAGCATCTGTCAAAGAATACAATCTTAAACTTTCTTCTCTATGAATATATTCAATTTGGGGCCACCTAGGTGGTTCCGTCAGTGAAGGGTCTGACTCCTGATCTCAGCTCTGGTCTCAATCTCATAGCCGTGAGTTCAAGCCCCGCACTGGGCTCTGTGCTGGGCATGGAGACTACTTAAAAAAATTACCTATTATCTTTGGTTATCTTTGAATCTAGCCAAAATAATAAAGAACTACACACAAAGACTACATCACGTTTGACCCTTAGCAGAATGGCTCTGGCTGGAGTTTTCTTTTCTTTTTTTAAAGATTGTATTTATTTATTGGACAGACAGAAACAAAGCTAGAGGGGTAAAAAGATTGTATTTATTTATTGGACAGAGAGAAACACAGCTAGAGAGGGAACACAAGCAGGGGGAGTGAGAGAGGGAGAAGCAGGCCTCCTGCCGAGCAGGGAGCCAGATGTGGGACTTGATCCTGGAACTCTATCCTGGGACTCCGGGATCATGACCTGAACCAAAGGCAGCCACTTAACCACTGAGCCACCCAGGCGCCCCTGCAGTTTCCTTTGATTATTATGTCACAGACCCCAGTGAAGGCCATGTTAACAAACAGCCCGATGAATTTCATTTTGTTTTTCAGTATCACAGAGCCTACTCATCACATCACGTGATGTCTCTGCATGAAGAACGATGAAAGTCCTCTCTGAAGCACGGGGATCTCTACACTTCCTATCAGTGTTTAACCCAAAAGAACACTGCATTTTACTTTTTCTTTTCCTTTTTGTGTTGACTTCTGGGAGACAAACCTGTTTGTTCCCCAAAACAAAGTAACCTCGTTTCCCAAACAAAGTACACCTGAACTGGTGTTAACTTTACTGTTAGTCTGTTACTTTTTCTCTATCACTACTTCCCTTACTGACCTCACTAAATTTTATTGTTGTATCCCAAGTATTTTTGAAAATCACCTTAAATCTTTTGGGGGGAGTTGTACAAAATTTTTTTCCTTATGTAAAGAAATATGAATAAGAAAAGATGTTTTCCTTAAATCGAAGGGCAAATAATATATATAAAATGAGAGAACTGCCCAAAGCAACAAGGAAGAGAAAAGACCATCTAAGATTAAACACTGATGTAAATGAACCACTAATTCTACGAGTTACAAATCACTTTTGAATGGAGTTTGGTAGGAAACCCATCCCATAATATGAAGAGGTTTTGCTGGCTTTGACTGAAGATGGCAAGTTCAGTCTGATAAAAGGCCGGGAGAACTCTCCTTAATGCTCTGGAGTTTCAAGCCTTCAGTTATGACTGAAAACGGGAGTTGGAAGCTCATGCCCGATAGAGCAGAGGAGAAAAGGCGTAGTTGGACCCACTTTTTCCCTGACCACTTTTGTGATTGACTTTTCCATTCTTCCCTAGGGCTTGCCCCTTACACTTTCTTACAAGCTACTGGAGAAACATCCAACCCTTCTCTTCTACGAGGCCCCTCTTCCTGTTCAGAATCACTCCGGAGCCAGATCCTGGAGGTTTGACTCCCAGCCCTACCACTATCCAGGTGGCTGCGGACAAGTTTTGTAACCATTCTGTGTCTTAATTTCTCCATCTGTACAATGGAGATATTAGTGTCTTCCTCATGGGGTTGTATGGAGAATTAATTTAACTGGTAATGCCTGACAGTATGTGTTAATTATTCATTAAATGAAAATGAACCCTCTGTACACTGACAGCTAACTATTTTCAAAATTCTATGTTAATGCATTTATGTTACTTCTTTAGGACATTTGGAAGTTACCACTACAGAGAAAGTCAAAAGACTCCCTTTCTACCGTGATTTGTTTCATGTAGCTGGCAGACAAAGCTACCAACTGTGTTAAAATAATACTGAGATAGGGAGGAAGAACCTCAGAATACTCCTTCCAGAAAATTTCTAAAAAAATGAAATAAAATATATTTATTAAAATACATTTTTTCCTTTTGGGAAATTAATTATCATTCTTAATTGAAGTAATTATAATTTGTAATTGAAAATGTACAGCACTCAAAGGAATTCAATTTTATAATCTCCCTCTAAAAATCTAGTGTTTATTTTTAATATTTATTTTTTAATCTAGTGTTTAAGACAAATAAGGATCATAAGGACAAGAAGAACCTGAAAAAATAAATGAAATATTAATTTAAAAAAACTCTACATTCTGGGGAAAGATCCCTGTGCACAGAGTCTAGAAAAAATTAAGAGGCTTAAATAAACTCTTATAAACACTTCCAAGACAATATATTTTCATCCATATTATATTATAAACTGAATAAACAGAAAAATGCAGTGAAACTAATGATTTTTCCTTGGTAAGTTTTACTTCGTTCTTGGTTTTAATTATGACTATCCTATGGAATTACTGGGAGGTGGAAAAGATTCAACTCACATAATAAAAAAAAAATCAGGTATTTGAGGAACAGGGAGAAGAAAATTAATACTCTCTGTTCTCTGAGCCCCATAACATTCTTTTTTAATAAGCTTTATTATTAATCCATTCAAAAGGCTCTTAGTCTTTTTGAAGGCTCTACCCATTTCCAGGAAGCTCCTGTGCTGCATATGATTTGCTGACTATGTTAGAGACCATCAGTTTGGTTAAGTAAAATCAGATATTAAACAAAAGTTTTTCCTTCTACTAGAAAGCTTCCCCAAGCCCATATGGTAGGGTGTGTGTGTTTGGCGGGGAGATCCCTGTCCCTGGGATCTCAACCACATGCTCAACAAGACTCCCATAGTGTATCCAAGTAGCTAGAGGTTGAACAGTTATTTCTTTTAAAAGTACTTGAATAGTGTGGAGCTTCCTCTAAAAGTTAAAAATAGAGCAATCCTAGGACCCAGCAATTGTACTATTAGATACTGACCTGAAGAAACAAAGTCCACGATAGATAAAATATAGACAGAGCCCAGACACCCATCGACACATGAATGGATAAAAATGATGTCGTATTGGGCGCCTGGGTGGCTCAGTTGGTTAAGCCACTGCCTTCAGCTCAGGTCATGATCCTTGCTCCACGGGAAGACTGCTTCTCCCTCTCTCACTCCCCCTGCTTGTGTACTCTCTCTGGCTGTGTTTCTCTCTGTCAAATAAATAAAATCTTTAAAAAAAAAAATGATGTCCTATACCATGCACACACACAGTGGAATACTACTCAGCCACCAAAAAAATGAAATCTTAGGGCGCCTGAGTGGCTTAGTTGGTTAAGTGACTGCCTTCAGCTCAGGTCATGATCCCCGAGACCTGGGATCGAGCCCCACATCGGGCTCCCTGCTCGGCTGGAGGCCTGCTTCTCCCTCTCTCACTCCCCCTGCTTGTGTTCCCTCTCTAGCTGTGTTTCTCTCTGTCAAATAAATAAATAAAATCTTAAAAAAAAAAAATGAAATCTTGACATTTGCAACAATGTAGATGGAACCTGAGAGTATTATGCTGAGTGAAATAAGTCACTCAGAGATGACTTATCATATGATATGATAATATAATATGATCTCATTTCCATATGATTTCACTCAAATGTGGACTTTAAGAAACTAAACAGTATCATAGGGGAAGGGAGAGAAAAATAAAAGAGGAAATCAGAGAGGGAGGCAAACCATAAGAGTCTCCTAATCATAGGAAACGACCGAGGTTTACTGGAGGGGAGATGGGGGAGGAAATGTGGAACTGTGTGATGGGCATTAAGGAGATGAGGAGATGAAATGAGCCCTGGGTGATCTAGGCAACTCATGAATCACTGAAGTCTACCTCTGAAACTAATAATACACTATATGTTAGTTAATTTAAATTAAATAAATTTTTAAAAATAATGAGGTTAAACATAATCCAATACCCCTCAATTGATTTGGGGGTGCCTGAGCGACTCAGTCAGTTAAGCATCCAACTCTAGGTTTCAACCCAGGTCATGATCTCAGGGTCCTGGGATAGATACCCGAGGGGGGCTCTGTATTCAGTGAAGAGTCTACTCGAGGATTCTCTCTGCCCCCTACCCCCTCTCAAAAATAAATGAATGGACCTTTATTTAAAAAAATAAAATAAAATAGAAAAATAAAAAGTAGCTGATATTTCTCCTACATCTGTGGTGGGGGAAAGACCCTAGACTCCAGATGATAAATTTCATGCTTTGTTAGAAATACCTTCCCCTCACCTCTAGCCACTGGCCAACACTACAAAATCCCCACTAAAGCTTCCTCATGTTACAGGAAACCCTGAAACCCTGACACCTAGCTGGGGAGGACCAGCAAATTGCAAGGGGGGAAAGACACGTAACTGCACGGAAAACAATTCTTTTAAAGAAACTCCTGGCAACTCTATTCAACCTTATATGCCATTTCTGCATAAAGGATATAAATAAGGCCTGCATATCCAAAGTACCCAGTAGCCAGAGGAACTGCCTCCTGATGGTACTTCTCCCGACCCTCTTCCTGCTGATCACCCCCAGCGTCTTGTTTTATTGATTTGTTTATTTTACTGAAGTATAGTTGACATGCAATATATTAATTTCTGGTTGTATAATTAAAAATTTTTGATCCTCTGGTCTTTATTTCCAGAACAGTACCAAGTAATTTCTTACTCTGTGTGATGAGGACCTTGCAAAAAAATAAAATAATATATAATATCAATGCAAGCTAAAAACAGTCACTGTCTAATCGAAGGTTTGCAAAATTTGGAAATTCCTTCCAAATACACTCAAGAATACAAACCCCTTGGGTTTTAAGGCTTGTACATTTATGATACCTTACGTAATTTAGACATAATATGTATGCTTTATTATTTTAATTATTCTGCTTCACCTTATCTATTTTCCTTCCTGTATTTTTTTTTTAAGATTTATTTGTTTGACAGAGAGAGAGAGATCACACACAAGTAGGCAGAGAGGCAGGCAGAGAGAGAGGAGGAAGCAGGCTCCCCGCTGAGCAGAGTGCCCGATGTGGGCCTTGTTCCCAGGACCCTGAGATCATGACCTGAGCCGAAGGCAGAGGCTTTAACGCACTGAGCCACCCAGGCGCCCTTTTCCTGCATTAATTTTAAATACTATGCATTTATATTTATTGTTCTAGTACCAACATATCAGGGACTTCTGTTTGGGAAGAAGTAATATATTTCTTTTCGTCTGCCGGCTTGTTGTATTAGTTAGAACCACACTAATAGAGCCCGGATCATGCATTGGGCTTTGCTTCCCAGCCACATACCCTATGCTCAGGCAGGCATCTTAAAAATATGGGTCTGGAGACCAATGGCTTGAGTATGCCTGTAAAAACAGTCACGGTTTATGGGAAATCTATCATCTTAAACCCAAGGCCTTCTTCTCAGCTTTATTTTTTCCATAGATTTATCACCACCCAACATACTCTATAGTCTCCTCTTTCCTTCTACAGTTTCTTATTTTATATTTTGTGTGTTGTTGTTTTTGTTTTTTCTTCTCCCAACTATAATTCAAGGTTCCTGAGAACAGGTTTGTTTTTAAGGTTCTAATATTCAACTACCACTGTAGTATTTAATTTCCTGGACAAAACACAAGGGAACTGAGATTTGACTGACACCCACAAGTCTATACTTTCAAATGAGGACCAATTTCTGTCACTGGCAGGGGCAAGTGATAAAGCAGTTTCTTCACAGGTCATCTGGTCTGGGTCCACACAAGAAGGTGCTGCATCCTATCCCACTCTTTATAATCTCTTCCTCAAGCTATTTTACTTTTCTCATATCTATCAAGGGCATTCCCAAGCAGTTAATTTTGTGGTGAGCATTTTTCATAAAACAACAAAAGGGAAGAGCTGAATCATTTATTAAGAAGATTTTATTTATTTATTTGCCAGGGAGAGAAAGAGAGAGAGCACAAGGAGGGATAGGAAGAGGGAGAAGTAGACTCCCCGCTGAGCAAGGAGCCTGACTTGGACTCGATCCCAGGACCCTGGGATCATGACCTGAGCGAAAGGCAGACGCTTAACCGACTGAGCCACCCAGGTGCCCCTTGTTCCTTGATTAGTAAACTAGTAAACAGAGCACCTCTGAGCTGCAGGTAAGTGTTCCCCTCTGTCCAGACAAGGAGCGTGCCTTCCTTTTATCCAAAAGCCTCGCAGCTGTCGACATTTATTTTTGTTCCTCAGAAATATGAAATCATAGTACTCACCGCGGGACTCCAATTTTGCTTGCCAATAGGCAAAACACCACATTTAAAATCCACAGCACTAGACAAGGTCCCGATTTGGTATTTTATAGATCTCTGACATCATTTATTCTATATTTTACATTACACTGAAGGACACAATTGGAGCTTTCAAAACAAAGCTGGTCTCCTCAAGTGGAAGCAATATATATATAGCAAGTCAGATATTTCTGGGTAAGACTATGAAATGTATAGATAACAGAAGGATACTCAAAAATTGCACTCACGATAAAAATTGCTAATGTTTTCGGACGCTTACCGTAAGCCAAGCATCATATTAAAGTGGATTATTTGTGTTTTGTCATTAAATCCTTACTTTCTTTTTTTTTTTTTTAAAGATTTTATTTATTTATTTGATAGAGAGAGAGAGAGATCACAAGTAGGCAGAGAGGGAGGCAGAGAGAGAGGAGGAAGCAGGCTCCCTGCTGAGCAGAGACCCTGATGCGGGCCTCGATCCCAGGACCCTGAGATCATGACCTGAGCCGAAGGCTGAGGCTTTAACCCACTGAGCCACCCAGGCACCCAAATCTTTACTTTCAATACATTATATTCTTCTACCCAGTTTACAGGGGAGAAAAGTGCAGCTTAACAAATGAAGTAACCTGTCTAGGATCTTACAAAGAAAGCCAAGGGACAGCTGAATCTAGACCCCAAAGACCTGCTGGTTTGAACTGGGAAAGCACGGCACAGACACCAAAGAGGAAACAAGGTGGCCTTTCTGTGGAGGAACCGGAGCAAGCTGGCTAACCTGCTGCCAGTCTTCAGAATCAGGAAGACTGAAGCTAAGAAATCAAACCACAATGTGAAGAGGTCTATCTACAAATGGAAGAAAAAAAAAAAGCCACTTAGAGGTAGGTACACTTCCACTGCTTGTGTGTGAAGCTGAATTTTTAGTTTTTCCATAGTGGTCTGTGGCCCTAGCACTCTGAGCTCCCTTCAAAGGAACCAGCTTTGGGGAGCTTTGGGGAGCATGGTTGCCTGGCGGCTTCTACTCGCTGTCCTTTTTGATCCACTGTGGTGTTCCCAGCAGGCTGGGTGCCCTTCTGCCAGGCCCAGCCCCTGCTGCCCCACTCCCGCAGCTCCAACCCAGGAGGGAAGGAATGGCAGGCTGCCTGAGCCAGCTACTCTGACCCAACACTCAGGCTCGGAGACGTTCTCTGACCCGCAGTGCCATCTGAATCTCCTACATCCTGACATTCTTTCCCTGCTCCGGTCAGGGATGCCAGACCTGTACTGTGGTTTGAGGCTCTCCCCAACTGGTCCTACGTTCTGCCCCTTAACCTCCACAGCCATCTCCCCCCAGGTAAATCAGTCTCTTGTGCCAGCTTCCAAAGTGACAGATTTGCTCATGGGAGTAATAATACTTTAACTGTTTCAGAATCTTTGCAGTATCTCAGATCATCTAACAGAATGCACAATGAGGGTCTTGTCTAATACAAGGTATAACTTTCACCAACGTGCATCCTTCTGTTTTGAATGACTAAACTTGTTCATTTCTTTTGGAATATATGTTTATTGTGTGGAAATGTAAGTGAGTGACATCTTGCTTATAACATGACATAACACGTCTGCATGAAAGTTTTGCGCAAAATTTTACAAAGATATACCTTTGTTATTTAACATGAGAATGTGGATGCTACAATAGACATTTGCATACATTTAGATGAAATCACATTCATTAATCAATTTCCCAAAGTAGGCACTTTAGCTTCGCTTTGGCTGCAACACATGGGATATCAACAAACCCATCTCCGTTTATTATTCTGAATTAGCTATGATTTCATACTGATAAACATTTAAGGTAGGGAAAAAAGATCACTAGCTAAAATTAGATTGTCTCTTTCTCGTTTCTCAGAAGCAATGTTGAAATAAAATGGAGAAGTTAAATTATCTTCACGACAGCATACTGAGCTTGAAGTTTTCAGGCTTTTGAACTGATTTTCCTCCTCTTGGTCTTTTTTATCAACACTACCCCGCATCATTTAATTAGAAGCAAGCCTAAATACAGAAAGAATCTGTTTCATCTTTTTAACTTTCCCTGCTTTCTGGAATAGGAATGCCTTCCTTTTAAAGTCACTGTCAGATATTAATCTAGAGTTTTGCTACAATTTACACTCCCTTTCGGTAATCCGATACATCCATTGTTTGTTGACATCAGGAACTGGACTCTGACTGATCCCACATCATTATGGTGAACGCACCTCCATGAAATATTTTGGCTACAGTGGAAATTAGTATTAGAAATATTGAAACACATTTAGTAGCTCAGTGGTTCTCCTGGCATAGTCTCCTAAAATAGGAAACCACCTTTAAAATCTGGGCTTAATGAAGCAATTAATTTCTAGAATTCCTGAGGTCTTTTTCTGACTTTAGTATCGACCCCCTGGAAATACCATCAGTCACTTATTGCTGTAGGTATTCGTGAATGGGTAATGAGAGCACTGTTGCCTAATAGTGAACTATATACACTTTTTAAAGAAACATATTATAATTAGCTTCTATAAATGGCCAGTGATTTCTACTACATTAATGGAACCCAAACCCAGGTTAAAAATAATTCAAATACATGTATTCACAATTATTTTAACACATGAATTTATTTCCTTTATGTGGCTTTAATCAGGGCAAAATGTAATGTATTTGAATTATAACATGTGGGCATTGATTTGTGTTACACAGTGATGGAAAATGGATAAACACCATTTTTTTAAAGGATGGGCATCATATTTTATGGAAACTATATTTAAGCAAGAATGTTGTGTAACAACAAAAAGGTTCAGGAATGGTGTGCTTAGATTTCACACTTTTATTTCAAAATATACTGCATGTTAATCAATTAATGATTTGATTTCTAAAATCTAACAGAATAACTATTCTAAAATACAATATTCAACTTGAAAAGGCTATAGGAAATTTAGGAAAACAAGATCAAATATTTTATGTTTTATGTTCATTCTGAACTCCTTTCCTTGTATATTTTGCTTTGTGAAATGGATTTTATCTTTCCCATCCCTTTGCTGGATGTTTTCCTGCTGGCTACCATGTTAAGTTTATTAAAAATGTCTTCCTGGGTGGCTCAGTCGGTCGACCATCCAACTCTTGATTTCAGCTCAGGTCACGATCTCAGGGTCCTGGAACGGAGCCCTGTGTCTGGCTTCACTCTTAGCACAGAGTCTGCTTGAGACTACCTCTCTCCCTCTGCTGCTGCCCACTCTCTCTCGCTCTCTCTCTCTCACATAAATAAATATATACATACCTAAATGATCTTTTTTTTTTTTAATCTTCCTGTGGTGCCTGTGTAGCTCAGTCAGCACAGTGTGCAACTCTTGATAAATTGAATATTTATCAAGATATGTTCCTGAAGAGTTCACAATCTGGCTTCCATAGAAAATCTGATTAAAAAAAAATGTTCCAGGGACTGTTAAAAGTGCCCCCCACCACCTGTCTAAATTTGTTTAATCTATATGAGATCTGTGAAGCTGCACTATTCTTACCTCTGAATGCCAGTGAGGAAACCGAGGCACAAGCTCTGGAGTAAGCTGACTGTGGCCCCACCCAGAGAGACCTCAATCCCGTGGTCCACTCCTGAACAAGTGCTCTCAAAACCCGAGGGCCAACCCTCCACATTCTTGACTTCATAGGTCTTTTCTTGCTTAACTACTCATTCTTGGCCACAATCTTCGTGTTGTCCAATATAACTTACGAATTTAATTCTACAGAATTTTATAAAAGATTGGCTGCTTTATTTTCATTCAAATTCAGAATACTGTGGTAGGTTTCTTTGACTCAATGGTCCCTTCCTGGACCTGTACTTAAAATGCCCAAATTTGAACCTGAACACTGATTTCATCTATCAAGTTACCATTATAATGAGATTTTTAGGATCAGATCCGCAAAGTGGAATAGGTACAAACTCATTTTTGACGGCCATATTTATTCTCCACACAACGAACACTGTGTAGGAGAGGAAATCTCCTGTTGCAGGATATAACAAAGCCAGCCCTAAATTTAACATCCTGGAATAACAGGACTGCTCAAGGAGGTGGCAGGAGTGGCAGCATTTCCTACTTTTTAATATCACAGATGATTAGAATCAATGTATAGAAAAAATATGACAGAGCAGAGGCAAACACTGGAGAAGCACCATTCATTCTACAAATTTTAACCTTGCATTTCTTTTTTCTGTGGCACGTTAGGCTCTGCACAAGACCCTAGGATTCATAATGAGTAAGATAGAGCTCCTGTCACTGAGAAGTTTGTAGTCTGGTGAGTGAGAGACACATGTGAGGAAGTTGTTACCACACAGCGCAGTGAGGGCTGCCCTTTCTGGAAGAGCACTGTGAAAATCGGCACCACTGCTCAGAGCTCGCCGGCAGCCATGCACAATGATGTAAGCTCCCAAGGGGCCCATTTGGCAGCACATTTCCAAAGTATGAAAAATGTACATACCCAGGAAATTCTTTTTCTAGGAATCTGTCCTACAGAAATAGTATTAGATGTGGACAAGAATGCTTTGCTTATAAAAGCAAAATATTCTAAACAGTCTTCAAGGACAAGAGAGGAACTATTACATTGATTATAGTCTACCTGTGTGATGGGCTATTGCAAAGACATTAAAATCATGTTTCCTAAGAATATTTAGAGACAGAATTTAATATTAAGTGGAAAAGAGAATATAGAGTATATATGTATTAGTTCCCGAGCTGCTTTTTTTAAAAAAAGATTTTATTTATTTATTTGACAGAGAGAGAGAGATCATGAATAGGCAGAGAGGCAGGCAGAGAAAGAAGGGGAAGCAGGCTCCCTGCTGAGCAGGGAGTAGGATATGGGGCTCTTCTAGGACCCTGAGATCATGACCTGAGCAGAAGGCAGAGGCTCAACCCTCTGAACCACCCAGGTGCCCCTCCTGAGCTGCTTTTGTTGCTACTGTAATAGGCTGTGTTTTGGAGGGGTTAGAGTTAAACACGGGGTAAATATGCGAAAATAATACAATTATATTTTGGGGACTTGACAAGATAAACTAAATTGTTTTATCACAAGCCCTCCTAACTAATTCATTTATTTAAATGGATTTGCATAAAGTTTTTTGCAAAAAAAAATTAAAATACTAGTGGTATTTGTCTCTTCATGGAGTTATGGTTCATACTGATGTTCACCTTTTTATTTCTGTATTTTTATGCAATGTGTTTATATTAACTTTAGAAGCTATAAATATTTTTAAAGCAAAATAAAAGATAAGTAAAAGTACCCTGGAGGAAAGCTTTAGAATGGAGGAGGCATTTGAGATGGGCACAGAAGGATGACAAGCTCTACCTGGAGAGGAGTGGGAAAACATTCTTCTTTTTTTTTTTTTAATATTTTATTTATTTATTTGACAGAGAGAGAGATCACAAGTAGGCAGAGAGGCAGGCAGAGAGAGCAGAGGAAACAGGCTCCCTGCCAGTAGAGAGCCCTACATGGCCCTCGATCCCAGGACCCTGAGATCATGACCTGAGCTGAAGGCAAAGGCTTTAACCCAGTGAGCTACCCAGGCGCCCCATGGGAAAGCATTCTTGACAAAAGAAAGGTCTTCTGCAAACACAGAGCCATGGGGTGCTTAAGACAAGGGGGAGCTACCTGGTTGGAGGGAAATATAAAGAACAGTGGCTTGAAAAGGCATAAAATGTATAATTTGCAAAGGTTCCTATATTATTAATAGGCTCAAAGCACCCATATTTACCTGTAACTCTAAATTAATAGATTTGAGAGTTCTTAACCAAGCCCCCGATAGTTTACTTTGCTTAAAGGGTCACCTACAAAAGATGTGGTATGTATATATAATGGGATATTACTGGGCCATAAAAAAGAATGCAATCTTGCCATTTTCAGTGACTCAGATGGAGCTAGACAGTATAGTGCTGAGTGGAATATGTCAGTCTGAGACAGGCAAATACCATATGATCTCACTCATATGTGGAATGTAAGAAACAAATGAGCAATGGGGAAAAAAAAAGAGGAAAAGTAAGAAGGAGACAAATGGAGACACAGACTCATAACTACAGAGAACACACTGATGGTCACCAGAGGGGAGGGGGTGGGGGATGGGTGGGATAGGTGATGGGGATTAAAGAGTGCTCTTGTCATGATGAGTATTCTATGGAAGTACGGAACCACTCTATGGTGCACCTGAAGTTGACGTAACACTGTATGTTAACTATACTGGAATTAAAATAAAGACTTACTAAAAAAAAAGTTGTTGGGAGCGGAGAGGGAGACAAACCATAAGAGGCTCTTAATCTCAGGAAACAAACTGAGGGTTGCTGGGTGTTTGGGGGAGGGGAGGGAGGGGGTGGCTAGATTATGGACATCAGGGAGGGCATGTGCCACAGTGAGTGCTGTGAACTGATGATTCACAGACTGATGATACACAGACCTGTACCCCTGAAGTAAATAATACAATATATGTTTTTATTTTTTTTATTTTATTTTTTTTAATATTTTATTTATTTGACAGAGAGAAACACAGCCAGAGAGGGAACGCAAGCAGGGGGAGTGAGAGAGGGAGAAGCAGGCTTCCCGCCGAGCAGGGAGCCCGATGTGGGGCTCGATCCCGGGTCTCCAGGATCATGACCTGAGCCGAAGGCAGTCGCCCAACCAACTGAGCCACCCAGGCGCCCCCAATATATGTTTTTAAAAAAAAACATATGAGGTGACTGAATACAGACTTGAGCTTAGGTCTTCTTACCCCAAATCCATGCCTCTTCCCATTCCATGTTGCTATTCTGCCTCTTTATGTTGCAGTTATATACACACACACACACACACACACCAGAAAGCAACAATTCATCTTAGATAATAGAGAACTGACAAAATTAAGTCTGATTAAATAAATACTGTAATTAACTAAATTCCTTGTCTCGGGGCACCTGGGTGGCTCAGTTGTTAAGTGTCTGCCTTCCACTCAGGTCATGATCCCGGAGTCCCAGGGTTGAGCCCTGCATGGGGTTCCCTGCTCAGCTGGAAGCCTGCTTCTCCCTCTCTCGCTCCCCCTGCTTGTATTCCCTCTCTCGCTGTGTTTCTCTCTGTCAGATAAATAAAATCTTTAAAAAATAATAATAATACATTCCTTGCCTTGGCGGCATCTGTTCCACTTCCTACAAAAGAGTGCTTGGAGAGCTCGCCAAGTTCCACACCACATCCCTCCAACTTAGCTTGGGTCCAAACCAAAACTGAATCCTAGATCAACAGGTAGGAAGGAGTATGAAAATTATTTTACTGTATTACACATCTTTCCATTCTTAAAGTCTCCTTCAAGCTCATATAATGGCCTTTATATTCACCTCCTTGGCATGTTTTATATATATTGAATTGTATTGTTCAGGTTTCTGTGCAGTAATTTTTTCTTTTTTTCCTAAATAATCAACTAAAGCATTCTTTCCTTTACTAAAAAAAAAAAAAAAAAAAAAAAAAAAAAAAAGAAAGAAAAAGAAGAAGAAGAAGAAGAAGAAGAAAGAAAGAAAAGAAAGATGGTTGAGATTGCATTATTAAATACCTATATAAAGTTAAACATGCTAAAATTATACTAATAATGTCTTTGGGGTTTGACCAGATAAACTAAATTGAGCTGTCATAAGCCCTCTTAATTTATTTGCTCAGCAGAATTGTAAATGCAGCAGAAAACAGCTTACTGTAATGTAAACAGAGCTTTCCATGTACCGTGCACAGGACAAGTTTATTTAATGTAATATATTACACTCACCCATCATTGCTACCTTTCATTTTATACTTTTATGGTAACAAACGGTTATAATAAACAGAGCCGTTGTGTTAAAAATCAAATAGAAGGCTCAGTGTTCATTCTGTAGTTGAAAAGGACTGGGTATTCCTCAGCTTTCTCCTTTGTGATACTAAAGACTCACAGACCAGAGTATTTTGAAAGTAGAAAGGCCCTCAATTCCTAATATTGATCCATTGGGAATTTTGGTCTAGATTTTTACAACTAGTATAACCTTAAGTATCTTTTTTGTGGTTTTGCTGATTTGTAAGCAAATTGAAAAAAGAGACTATTTGCCTGCAATAACATTATTTGGGTATCTTACTATAATAGTTATTACCAATATTTGTATTTTCTTTAAAAATTATCTTGTAACAACAGTGATATTTGAACCACAACAAAGAAATCTGCTAATATATCATTCTGAATCTCTATAAAGGAACACTTATTTCCTTTTAGACAATTTGAGTAACCTTTCTTGTCTAAGTTAAATTTGGGTTCCATATTTGCTACAAATTTGATAAAGTGTTGATGTTCTAAAAATCCATTAGCTTTGATTCACTAAATTTGAGATATCCTTTAACAAAATATATGATAAGCTCCAACTTAACATATTAAGAATTTATCAAACATGTTACTCTACGTATGACTTTTTTTTTAAATTAAATCTAATGATTTGACTAAAAAGCCTAGGACTCTGACGTAGTAAGTGAATCACATAGGAATATCGTATCCTCTTTCAGAACTCAGAGCAGAGTGACCCACAGTTTGACAGGGATTGCTTTAGGAAAGATACATTTTTTGAACCTTTCTTATGTGGTGGATGCTTTCTAAAACTTTCCCCATGTCATTTCATGAAATCCCCCAAAATCACTTTCTAAGGTGACAATCTTTGGTTTCAAAGTAAGGACAGGCTCAGAGAGTCTGAGCAGCCCAGGACCTGGTAACGGTGGAATGGAAGAACCCAGACTGGAATTTGGATCTCTCTGACCTGAACTGCCACTTTTCTGGGTTTACAACCAGTGGTGTAGTGGGATGCATCTAACATTAAATAATGACACGCCAAGCCCTGTCAAAAAAACAAGAAGATACTAAAAGGCACACGTGTAGATGCCAAGAGAAACACTCTAAATCATGCTGTCAACTCCAACAATGCCTCCTCAATAAACATTCCAATTTTAAGGCTCTTTGACCTGCACTCAAAGCTCCTGCTATAATATCAAGGATTTGTAAATTTTGCTTTGTTTTTCCTGACACTCAGTTGCTTTTGAAGAAAAAAAAAATGCGTGCAATATTTTTCTCTTCAAAATTTTCTCTACCCTCCCCTCTCTTTCCCAAATTCTTAGAATATTCTAAGAAAATATATAAACTAACTTAGAATTTTACTTTGACTTAAATCTTTTCCTTCTACATCTTTTTTTTATTGTATAAAGATTAAGACTTTTTCCAAAATATATTTTTTAAAGATTTTATTTGTTTGATAGAAACACAGCCAGAGAGGGAACACAAGCAGCGGGAGTGAGAGAGGGAGAAGAAGGCCTCCTGCCGAGCAGGGAGCCCAATGCGGGGCTCGATCCCAGGACTCCGGGATCATGACCTGAGCTGATGGCAGAGGCTTAACCACTGAGCCACCCAGGCGCCCCCAAAATATTTTTAATATTGGGCAGTCATGAAATTCTCTTTCTTAATCTCTAAAAAAGACCCCAAAACCAAAAACAAACAAAAACATATTACCAGCCCTATCTAACAAGTTATTCTGAAAAATCAAGATGAAATCATCCAGTGAACATTTTAAAAGGCTAATTAATTTTAAGATGGTGATAAAATGGATTGCATACATACATATCCAGGAACTAGATTCTAATTAAGAAATAATTTGTAAGGGCGCCTGGTTGCCTCAGTCATTAAGTATCTGCCTTCGGCTCAAGTCATGATCCCAGAGTCCTGGGATCGAACCCTGCACTGGGCTCCCTGCTCAGCAGGAAGTCTGCTTGTCCCCCTCCCACTCTCCCTGCTTGTGTTTCCTCTCTTGCTGTGTGTCTCTCTTTGTCAAATAAATAAATAAAATGTTTTTAAAAATTTGTAAAATGTGAGAAATCTGAAAAAAGTTACTTATAGACCTGTACCACAAGACCCAATACAACCACAAAAATATATCCTCTTTGTTTTTAATGCCTATATTTTTACATACATTAATTTTTAAACTGCTTTATTTATTACTGTTATATGGACAATTTCCATGGTGTTAAATTAATTCACTAATATTCTCCCAGAAGGGCCCTTAGAACCACTGTTATTAATCACTCCCCATGTCTAGATGAACATTTAGATCACTCCAATTCTGTGCTACTTTATTTTTTTAATTATTTATTTATTTGAAAGAGAGAACAAGCAGGGGAAGGGGCAGAGGGCGAGGGAGCAGACTCCCTGCTGAGCAGAGAGCCTGACATGGGGTTCGATCCCAGGACCCTAAGATCATGACCTGAGCTGAAGGCAGACACTTAACTGACTGAGCCACCCAGGAGTCCTGTCCTACTTTAAATAATACTGACTTGTTGGAATGAGCACTGGGTGTTGTATATAAGTGATGAATCAGTAAATTCTACACCTGAAACTAATATTATGCTGTATATCACCTAAAAAATAAAAACAACAAAAAATAAAAGAAACATATTTCATTAAGAAAAAATATTAAAAAATAAAGAGCACTGATATAAAGATGCACATTGCTCTCACCATACTTAATCATATTTCACTAGAACAGCCCATTCAGGCTTACACATTGCTAAATTGTTTGTTCAAAGGATCATATCATTTATACTGTTGTTGGTGATGCATGAGTTAGCTCATTTTACTGCACATTGACAATTACTGAAAATATCTTATATTTTGGGTCTAGTCTACAAAGGAAAAGTTAGGTCATAATGGTTTTTGTTTTGTTTTGTTTTTTTAAAGATTTTATTTGGGGCGCCTGGGTGGCTCAGTTGGTTAAGCGACTGCCTTCAGCTCAGGTCATGATCCTGGAGACCCGGGATCGAGTCCCACATCGAGTCCCACATCGGGCTCCCTGCTCAGCGGGAAGCCTGCTTCTCCTTCTCTCACTGTCACTGCCCCCTGCTTGTGTTCCCTCTCTGGCTGTGTTTTTCTCTGTCAAATAAATAAAATCTTTTTTTTTTTTTTTT
>PITA01022055.1:0-31240 GCA_004023965.1 Spilogale gracilis | reverse complement strand
CACTAATATGTAGCCTATCTCATTAGCAGCATCCCCTAACAGGGTGGTGTGTTTGTTAGGGCCGGTGAATCTACACTGACCCACCATAATCATCCAATGTCCACATTCTTTACATGAACTTATAGTTCACTCTCAGTGTTGTACACTCTGTGTGTTTGGACAAATGTGTAATGACCTGTATGCATCATTCTGCTATTACATGGAGTAGTTTCCCTCCCGCAGGAATCCTCTCTGTTTCACCTCTTCATCCCTTGCTCCCTTTAAGTCTTGTCCTCCCCTGATCATTTTACTGTCTCCATCATTTTGCCTTTTCCAGAATGTCCTATGGTATGTACCCTTCTCATGTGGGCTTCTTTGACTTATGAATATGCATTTGGGTTTCCAACATTTCTTTTCATGGCTTTATAGCTCACTTCTCTGTAGCACTACATACTATTCTCCTGTCTGGATGTAACACACTTTAGTTAACCCTTCACTACCCTGTACCACTTTAGTTAACCCTTCACGTATCTTGGTCGTTTTCAAGTCCAGGAGTTATGAATAAAACTGCTGTAGGCATCCATGCTGTTGTTTTTGTGTGAATGTAAGTTTTCAACTCCTTTTAATAAACACTGCATTGCACAGGTTTTGGATCATGTGGTAAGAGGATGTTTGACTTTGTAACAAATTGCCAGGCTATTCCCCAGTGTCCATATTGTTTTGTATTCCCACCAGTAATGAATGAGAGGTACTGTTGCTTCATTGTTATTTCAAAAAGCTCTCCATGTTAACTTTATTGTGTAGATACTGTTGAAAACCCCTGGTTTAAGGGACGTTATCCCCACTGGTGACAAGGAATCCAAAGAGACAAGGTGAAATAGATGGGCATGTGAACAAGTAAGTCTAATAGAAAACTTAGTTAAATAATTGTCAAAGAACAAGGGGTAGCCCATGGAATGGAGCACCAGAAAAGGTTCTCTAGATTGTTCCATTGGAGCCATCCTTGAATGCTGATCAGTTTTAGTTTTGTGCAGAGACAGTAGCCATCCCTTGTCAAATTTCTCAGAAGTCCTGTCTCCTTCGTTCATGTGACATCAGGAGTAGAATGAAGAATTAAGTCCTATTTCCAGTAGACTTTGTTCGTTGCACATTGTCATTATCCTACTCTTCTGGAATTAATATATCGATGACAAAAAGCAAATGAATATTTACATTATACTTACTTCAGTCTCAGGGTATTTTTTTTAAGGAATTGAAAAATAAAAATCTGATACCTAAGAAACAATGCAGAGACAATGGGGTAAGTTCTATGTGCTAGCCCCAAATTAATTCTCTTAATATTTCCCTAGTGCCACTCATTCTTTTATTTACGTTTGAGTAGTGAGGATTTTCAGCAGTGATGATGTTAGTATACGTGCATAACAGGAAATCGTAGTTACGTAAAGTAAGAAAAAAAAGGAGGGGATACTGTGCCATTGTGTTGGTTTTCAACAAGGGGAGATTTGGCTCCTTAAGGGACACTTGGCAATGTGTAGAGACAGGCTTTTGTTTGTTTGTTTGTTTGTTGCTGTTGCTGGTTCTGGTGACACTGGCAGAGGTGGCCATGAGCCAGAGATGCTGCTAACCATGAATCACAGCACGGGACAGC
The DNA here is from genome assembly GCA_004023965.1 of Spilogale gracilis. Classification (NCBI taxonomy): domain Eukaryota; kingdom Metazoa; phylum Chordata; class Mammalia; order Carnivora; family Mephitidae; genus Spilogale; species Spilogale gracilis. The sequence continues at coordinate 29,613 of PITA01022055.1, read as the reverse complement.
CCCATCTCAAACACCAGCTGTTTGGTCCTGAACATCAGTAGACCCGTGTCTGTGACACACTCGAGTATTCTAACGTATTCAGACATCCTGCCTTTAGGGCAAATTTTTGTCTGGTATTTTAAAGGGTACTTAAAGGATTATCCCCATAAGTCAAATCTGTAATAATCTCTGAAATCACAATGATATCTTTTAACAGTGTTGGGGGATGTGGCATTAATATATCTGGTTATCAGAACTTTTGCTCTTGGATGCCAGAAGGAAAAAGTCACGTTAGAGAAAATCCTGCTCCTACAAAAAAGAAGAATTCCTCATTATATGTTTCGACCGTGGGGCAGTTTAGCCCTTGCCAACGCCAGCTTGCTTGTGTTCTTTCTTCAGCTCCCTGTAATATTCTCCCCGTCCCTGCTGCCACCTCGCTACCACCTAGCTACTAGGTAGGTGAGTCTCTGCCTTCAGAGAAGATAGGCTGAAATCAGGGCTGTTACATGGGGAGTCAATGTCTCAGTTCTTCCTTTGGGATTTCTAGGTATTTCTTTATCCCCATGTTTATTTATCAACTGTAACCCCCATCTAATTTTGCAGACTGATGCTCTGTGAATGATCAGCCATTAGTTTGCTTTAGATTTAAGTCCTTCTATTGCTGCCATTTGGTGTATAGTAAAGTGTGGCCCAAGAGAGTAAAATAGGGCTTGTGTTTTCATTCTCTATGGGTGCTGTAACACCACACACTTTTTGGCTTGAAACAGCACCAATGTATTACCCTAAGGTCCTGGAGGTCAGAATTCCCGAATGGTCTTCCCTGAGCTAAAAGGAAGATTTGTACCAGGCTGGTGCCTTCGTCAGGCTCTAGTAGAGAATCCATTGTCTTGACTTCTCCAGATCCTAAGGAATGCCTTCGTTCCTTGTCATGTTCCCACCATCACTCTGACTTCTGAGTCCGTCATCCTGTGTTCCCTCAATGCCTCTGTTGTCTTCCTCTTTCGGTGATCAGGGTCTTGTGATTACGTTAGACCCACTTGGACTATCTGGTCTTAAGTAACTATCTCAAGATCCTAACCTTGATTACTGTAACAAAGTCCTTTTTGCTATGTAATGTGACATATATTTAAGCTATGAGATTAAGATGTGAATATCTTTGGGTGCCATTATTCTGCCTACCTTAGCTTTAGGGTTACCAAATATGGTGTCAGTTGGTCACATAATTTATTTACACTACACAGAGATAGGATCTGAATTCTTACACTGGCTCCCCAATCTTTTTGCTATGTGGGTAAAGGAAAGTTACTTCATCTTGCCTCAGTTTCCCTGTCTCTACATTGACATTCCAATATCTACTTGGTAGGATTGTTATGGCGGGCTATAAGGGAAATAACGTACTCATAGTAGTATGTGTAACTCCTCGCACATAATACTTCTTCAATATACCTTAGTGGTGAAGAGGATTGAAAAAACGACTTGACCGGTCAGCCGACCCTTGTGTAACGAGCCACGTAGTAAGTATTTTTGGCGTTGGGGCGCCTGGGTGGCTCAGTTGGTTAAGCGACTGCCTTCGGCTCAGGTCATGATCCTGGAAGACCTGGGATCGAGCCCTACATTGGGCTCCCTGCTCAGTGGGAAGCCTGCTTCTCCCTCTCTCACTCCCCCTGTTTGTGTTCCTTCTCTCACTGTGTTTCCCTCTGTCAAATAAAATCTTTAAAAAAAAATATATATATATATCTGTATATATTTGGCGTTATGACAAGACCATTTCTGTCACAACTATTCAATGCTTAAAATGTGTTTTAAGTAGCTATGGAGAATATGTAAATGAATCAATGTGACTACCTTCCAATAAAACTTGATTTTTTTAATGCAGTTGGCATAGTCGATCTGGCATATAGAGGTCATAGTGGGCCAATCTGTAGTCTAGAAGAGCAGGATTCAACCCCAGCTGCATACCAGTGTCTCCTGAAGAGCTTTTCAACCACGATAACAGTGCCACTTGACATTTTCAGGGTTTTTTCCCTAATTAAAAGATGCAGTTTCTCTTATTTTTCCACTCCTGATTTCAGATTAAGCGTCCATGGTTACTGCCTCATCCATAGTAAGTATTTGACACTGCTTTTGGAAAAGAGTGGATTGTTCTCAGCCCCCACCTCGGCCAAATTGAGTCAAAACCTCTGGGTGCAAGGCCTAGGCATTTGATTTGTAAAATGCTCTGCATGGGATGATTCTGGCGGGCTGAACGAAGCAGCTCCACATCTCTGCCTGTTTCCCAGTCCACAAATAGGGCCTGTTCTTTCCTGGGCGCAGCATCCGCATCTACAGAGTGGGGAACGGGTTATACATACTGTTAGCACAATGACCAGTCCACAGTTAAGCCCAGTCAATCATTGTTGGTCATTTTGGGTCCTTTGCTTGCCAACAGTAAAATTCCAAAGTGATTAATTAAGTCAAAATTGGAAATTAGAAGCAAGATAGAGGGGACTCTCGAGGAACTCCAGGAAGATAAGTACCAGAAAGGATCAAAATTTGGTCAAGTTCCCAATGTCAGATACTGCAGCAATCAGGATGGCTTTTCAAGGATTCTTTAGGTGGATGAATGACATTTGCTATTTTTTTTTCTCAGAGACAGATTATACATCCCAAGGCTCGTTGACGGTGGGACACCTTGGCCTCCAATCTTCGTCCTCAGTGTGACTAATGAGGGATGTTTGTCACCAAGGAATAGATTAGGTGCCTATTAGAAGGAGGAGATAGGAGACCATGCAGTTCACTCTCAATAGCTGGTTGTTGTTGTTTTTGCTGGTCCTCTCCTTGAAGACCTCCATAATGTGGTAGCATGAAAAAGTACTCACTGCTTAATGCAATAGGGTTCAAAATGGAAAAGACTTTAAAACAGATTCATTCACAAAGAGTCAGTTGTATATTTTTCAGTATCACTGTGGAAATTACTCCATGCAAAAATTCCTTCTGAATAGAATGGGATTTCAGTGACTATTTTTGGGGAAAAACAGTCCTTAGTATGTTCCTTGGTGTTCATGAAACATTTCAACTCTTTTCCTTCTTAAGTGTCTAATAGTTTCACAGTTTATTGATACTAAGTTAATGGCACCCCTTCCTTTCTCTTCTAAATTTTAGGATAATTTGGCTTTAAAATGTTTTATGGAAACTTTATGTTAGTCTGCATTTGATCTTTTATTTGAAGCTGATCCTTTATTTAATGTGGGCATATCAGATTGAGTTAATGCTTTTATCAGTTTCTGAACACATTATCATCTGTAATAATTAGACTCCTTCAAGTCTTTAAAGAAGAAATCCTTCATTTTCCTTTCTCCCTAGGCCACCATGATTTACATACCCAGGTAATGATTCTACTGAGTTGAATGTAGATCTTTTTGTATGCATCTATTTTTGCAAATGAGTGTTATTGTTTTACACACACTCTCCAATTTGCATAATGTTTATTGCATAAAGTTAAATATCTCTGTTTGTATTTTTGGGGCCTTGGGATTTTAAGATGTTTATACTTCTGTGTACTTCTGCCTTGTATACTTCTGTTATTTTTTCTACATCTTGGTTTTTGAGATAGAGTCACTCTACACTAGTAACTTGTAGTTCTGCCTTTGCCCCTTTTATGATGGAGTCATAAAAGTGTAATGAAAGGAAGAGCTACTAGCTATGAATAGCACTTAAAATGTCAATTTCAGGCCCTCAAAACTGACCCTTCCCACAACCCATGAAAATGTTCTTGCCTTTCAAGCCCATAGAAGAAAAATCTCTGAACCCCCAAGCTTTCCTAAATTCTACCATGGTTATAATTTTGTTGAGGCAGTTAAGTATTCCAAATGCCGTTTAAGTATAAAGTTTTAAGTGATTACCATCCTCTTCTAATGAGTTGTATTGAGCTCTTTTTGTGTTACTGACATCGGGAAATGATGTCTGAATTGTCCTCTGTGTCTACCTGTCACTTTTCTATTTTGCCATCTTTTAGTCTTAGAGTTTTTATCATGTATCACCCTGGAACGTATATTAAAAAAGAACATAGAATATATCGATTATGATATTCCTTTTTTTTTTTAAAGATTTTATTTATTTATTGACAGAGAGAAACACAGCGAGAGAGGGAACACAAGCAGAGGGTCGGAGAGAGGGAGAAGCAGGCCTCCCGCTGAGTGGGAAGCCCGATATGGGGCTCGATCCTGGGTCTCCAGGATCATGACCTGAGCTGAAACAGTCGCTTAACCAACTGAGCCACCCAGGTGCCCCCGATTACGATATTCCTAAAAGTTCTTGCTGTCCATCACCTGTTTTGGATGCCTGTTTGAGAATCACTGATTCCAACTCTTGTTCATCCAGTATATTCCTTTGTTCCATCTATTCTGTTTTGTAGCAAGCTCCACAATTATGTGAGATTTTTCCCCCCACATTCCCAAAACCCACACTGCAAATTTTAACATTGGGGTTTTTCTTATTTGGCATGTAAGAGGTAATAGTTTTGTGAGTATTTCGTTAGCACAGTATAACACAGCTTCATCTACTCGTGTGGTCCTGAATTCATTTGCTGTTTTGCCAGAAGTTGTGACAACATGTTCACTTCTTCATCGGTGAATATTTGTTTTTTAATATCGAATTCATGGCCTGTTGAACTGTTCCAGTGCCTTTTTATGTACCAGTAAATTTCGATTTCAATATTGAATCATAGTGTAGTCTTTTGGAAGACATTTTATGTGGCATTTAAATGTAACAGGAGTGGCATCAACACTAGACATAATTCCATATAAGAAGCTATGAGTACATCTTTGAAACACACGCAAACCACTACAGATTCCTCCCTCGCAATTTAAAACACATCAAGTGCAGTTCTCATCCCATTCTTTAAAATCTTAAAGTGTGGAAAATGTGCATTTTCTGTAAGACTTGTTCGGAGGTAGGTACTAAAAATTCGATATGGTGTCTCCATCGTCCATCAGTGAATGTAGGTCCCTTTCATCTGCTGTCACATTCTTACCACTGGGCTTCCAATGTCAAGGTGACCATAGGATGCATAATGACTGGTAGCTCCAGTCAGAAAGGAAAGTCCGAAAGGACCAAAAGCTGAGGTTACGTGACTCACTGGAGGCGTGTATCTTGAAAGGAGGTTGGCTAGGAAAACGGTGTTTTATCTGGGCAAGTTTGTCCTGTGGGAACATGTTGGGGTGTTGTTATTAGAGGAGACAGTGGATAATGAGAGCATTTTGGAAGGTGCACCCCTGATATGCGCTGATCGACAGCCCAGTTCAGGCTACTTTCAATCAGAGGATAGTTCAACGTGTAATGCCTGATGACAAATCTTAAGATTTCTTTCTCACCATAATATTCAGTTTAAAATAAGCATATCTGTAATAACTGGTATTTCGCGTGGCTTACCGACCGCTGTGTAATGAGGCTGCGGACCTGTCTCCATCATGGTCTCCTGTCTCACCCCACCTCCCACTTGGCTGCCCAGGGTCCAAATTCATTTTCATGCAACAAATGCTCCTTATGTGTTTGCTGCTTCCAGCTGATTTGGTGTTTGAGATTCTGTGTTTGAGTCCGTAAGGAATTTAGTAAACGCAGCAGCTGGCAAAGAAAAGATATTTAGTGTTTGTTTATGTCCTTTGTGAAAACTGAATCCATGTTGTGCTCGGCCCCAGTTCTGGTTCAGGCATTTCTACAGCTTTGAGAATGAAGAAAACCAGCTACACCCTGTTGGAAGATGTTTCAGGGCCATGCCTGAAAACAGAAGCGAAGGCAGAGGACGTGGATTCGGGGAGTAAAGACTAAGTGGTTCTTGGAAGGGGACGAAGTGTATTGGGTTGGTGGTAGTTGTACATCTTCTCTTCTCATAGGTTTATAAGTGTACAAAAGCAACTGACATCCTGTTGTTCAGCGTGAACCTCCGATTGAATGACAGTCGGCATATTGATCATTAAATGTTTTGGAATAGCTAGTGTGCTGGGGGAGTGACCTGGCTTCCCAGTAGCAGGACATAGAACATCAATACCGGGTAACATTGTCCAATGACTCCTGCTAGCAACACTAATAATCCTGATCATAATGGTAAGTGACATTAATGAAATGCTTTCCATCTACCCCACACTGTTCTGGGCATCTTATATGTACAGTAATTCATCCAGCCCACTTGTATTTCTTGAATCATACCATGTCACTGCGTACCAGAAGACTCCCAGAAGCCCATATCTGAATCTCTGGCGGACCTTTTTGCTGCTTTACTTCTGCTCAGGAATATTGCAGAAATGACTGACGAGAGTTGGTATATAAATATCCCGGTTCCCTTGCTCCTCAGAAGCGGTATTTCAGAGATGCGGATTTTCCACCATTTCTGGAATTTCATATTAGGGTTAAGCTACAATGACCCACCGTGAGGCTAGTAGTATGATACTTTGTTTATTAAATGCTCTCCGTTAGCATGATAGCTTCCCCTGCTTTGCAGTACAGTCTTTGTATGGCGGTCCACTTCGTGGGAAACCCAAACTAAGATAAATACTAATATCAGCCCCGTTTACTACATCCTGGTATTTCATTAATTTTAGAAATCTGGAAATTAAAACAAAAAGAAGTAAATGAAATGTCAGAGGGAGCCATCTATTGCCCATAATGAGTCTGGATTCATAGACTGCATTCTAGGAACACAAAAGAAATGCCACGTCAGCTAAGCACAGGAGTTTAGAGAATTTTCATAGCAAGTATAGACTCTGATCAGATAGAAAAGAAATTGCTTAGTGGTCTGTAGATTTAGTTACATTTCCAAAGCAAAAATGTGTGGTCTCATGTGAAGTATGTGCCGTAGACTCTTGTATTTATGACTTGGTTCCTTGAACATTTCTTGCCAGTCTTTAAATGGGCAAACTCTTGTTTTTGAGGATCTGATTTTTCCACCTATCAGCCTCCTTTGAGGGCTGATTTTGAATCAGTTGCTGTTGGGGCAATGTTCAGCTCTCTCAGCCAAAAACTTGCTGTAATTGTCAGTAATCTAGAAGGTGATGTTTTTGTGTTTTATTTCCTTCCACTCTTAGTGTCTGCATGATAAATTTCTTTCAATTAAATCTTACAGGGCTCTGGATTTACTGTTTGTAAGATGGTGACTTTCACTGTTAAATTAACGTTGCTCGGTATGACGACAAAGAAGTTTTGGTGGTTGTATAGGAGTATATCTTGGCTATGAGAAAAGGAATTAAAAAGTTATTGCCACAAAGACCTCATGTAATAATACTTAGTGATAAGTTAATGCATGTTGCTCCTACCTTCTATCTTAACATCCCCATTTGGTAATTCAAATAGGGCTTTGCTAATCCTACCCATATGAAACACCATAATTCATGAACCAAGTCCTATCAGTGTAGCTTTTAACTGCCTGATTTCAAGTAGTGAATTGTCTAATTTCTTTCAGATTATAGTTGAAAAGGTCTACCATTGATTTAGCACGAAGTTTTGTCAAAGATGTGTTTGAATTACTTCAAAAGTCTTTTATGTGTTGAAAAAGTTGTAATGTAAATATTTTGTTTTCTTTTGTTATTTGTTCCCTCTCAATTTAATCAATGATAAAATCCTCAAAATACTTTGCGTCATCACGGAGAGCCATAGGATATATGTTCTCTATTTCCCAGTCACAAAGTACTATGAAATTCTGGGACTCATGATTCTGCTTCCCTTAAGTATTAAAGCTCAGTCAGTATATGGAAGGCATGAATGCTTTTATCACACGGTGGAATCTTAGAAGGGACCCCAAAATCAGTGAAGGAGAAAGTCCAATACTGGGAGGACCCAACATTTACTAAGAAAGCATTCTGTTCATCGCCTTATTGTGGTGCTTTATGCATCTCTTCCTTGTATCTTGAACCAGAAAGCGAGTAAGTTATTTTCCCACGTTCATGATCATACCGGTGAGACCCTTGGGTTCTTCAACAACAGATCTGTCTGACTCCACGCTTCTTTTTCCATATGTCATTACCAGATGGTATTGAAACCCTCCATGCTACGTGGTAGATTTTTTTGGCTTTTGGATGCATGGAAATTTCTAGACTTTTTTGGGTGTCCCCTATATGACATTATGAGGACAATTGCCTGTATTTCAGTGTATTTCTAGATACTTCATTTAGATGGTGAACATTAAAAAGTTAAGGAGGATGTGGAGAGCCTGGGAAAGCATTGTGAATCCATTTGTGGTCCCCAATGTGACCCTTGGTTTACCCATGTTCTATTTTGACAGAACACACCCGAAACTTGAGAATAAGCATGTCTGAATTACAAATACAGCCACACCAAGCATCTTAGGTTGGCCAACATTTGTCTGGAGAAATAATATTGGTGGTCAATATATGTGGCTTTCATGGCATAGTTCTGAGTCTTGCAGTCCTCACCTTCTATCTTCATTCTTTTCTCTCCATTTGAACATTCTCATCTCTTTCATCCTTGGTGGGGTCAAAACAGTCTTATTGATCTAATGTAGTTGGAGAAAACCTGCTGAAAAGATTTTGTATTAGTTTTCTTCTACTAACACTCCTTTCGCCCCGATCAACTCAATTTTCTATTTAACCTGTTTTCATATGATATTTTCAGGTGATATTTTAACAAGGGTTTTTTTTCTTAACACAGCCCCCCTCCCTTCCTCGCCCCCAGCATACTCTATGAATGCTGGAAGTGAGTTCAAAGTAGGGAGATGTATCGGTTCCTCTTGGGAAATAATTGGCTACCAGACGACAGTGACTGTATACTTTCCCTGTAGGAAGTTAGTGAATGGAAAGTTGCGGGGCTCTCCAAGAGTAGAATTCAAAAGTAGATGATATGTGACTTTAGGTTTTTCTACTTCCTTTCCTGCTTCTTGTTTTCACTACAAGTAGAAGAGGGATATGACTGATTCCTCTGGCTCCTACCATTACTACGATGTCCTGACTAGCCCCCAGTTGCCATTTACATATTACGAATATAGTTCGTTATTTGAAATTAATTCTTTCCTGCAGCTAATTGTGAATGTGGATGTATTTGAAGTCTTCATGGTTTTTTGCTCATGTAGCAAAACCTGCTGTTTACGAACGGTCATGATTGAGAGGAGAGCTTATTATCTCCTGAAAATCTACTGGTCTCTCCTTTTGACGTATGTTTTGTAACACTTGTTTACCTGTGATTGTGATCATTTCAAGGTCATTGTCCCTTAGCATTATTCCCGGCAGTCCTGGGATGCTGAGCTTCCCGGAAATCTGCTGGTTTTTCAGAATTCTTCAGAACCATGTGAGGAAACTTGCAGCCCTTTGGGTAGTATATCTAATATTAAATGGAAAGAACTAGTCCATCTTGTGTTAAAAGTGCTATTAGGAAATGCTAGCATTGACTGAGCATCTATCGCTTATAATGTTTTCTATGGTCTCTGGCTCCCTGCTTTCCTCCCTTCTCTCTCTTCCTCTCTCTTGTTTTCCGTCTTCTTCTCCTTTTCCCTGTCCCTTTCTGCTTCTCCCTTTTGTCTTTCCCCTCATTAGCCTCTTCCTACATTTGTTCTGGTGATTGAGTTAGGCAGGAAGACTACACTTTGTCTTCTGAGGGAAAGATCATTTCTTGGAGTGGTGTTGGCATATTTCCTTCTCTGCACATTGTCACCCGGTGTCCATCGCTGGCCATCACTCTCCCCTCCCCACACCAGGTGTGGGACGGCATCACTGACATGGCCATCAACACCTTGTATGATGTATTCTTTGAAGGCCTGGAGGTTTTTCTTAAACTCAGCTTCATACTTCTCAAGTTACAGTCTTGAACATCAGTCCCCTTAAATTTACATAGGTTCTTATTATGCTGATGACCTTGGTTGGCACTCTTTCAAGGTAAATTTTCATGGGACTAAATTCTAGTTTCTGATTTTGAAATAAAAAATTCATGTGGTGAGAGTATCTTTTAATTGGTGTTTTATGACTCCTTTGTTCACCCTTTTTGCCTCTTTGGAGATGAGACATATGATAATAGTTGGTTTTTCTTGCTTTATAGGCAAAGGGAAAAGTTAAAAGGTATCTGGCTTTTTCCACATGGTACTTGCTCTAGAGGCATGGGCAGTAGATCTTGGGCCTTGAGCCCCTTGACAAAAGAAGTTGCTAGTATCATATATTTTTTCTATCTTTGTAGAAAATCCTTTGTTTTTGAAACACCACTAAAAGCTTTTGAGAAGGCTTTGTCTCATTTTTGCATAATGTCTTTGCATAATCTCCAGAGACTACCCCTACTTAATTGAAAAATTTTTTGCTTAATTTACAGATAAGGATAAAATCCTTATGACCTAAGGGCTCAGCTCAGATAGCATCTCCTCTTGGAAGCTAAGAGACCCTCCTCTGTATTGAATTCCTTGAGTGCATTTGCTACTTTACTATTTCTTCAATCTATTCAATTTATCTCTTTATAGGTTTGCCTTCCCATTAGGCTGTAAACTACCACTTATGTTGCTAGCAGTCACCCCCACATTGTATATTTGTGACACTACTGGGTCGTAAAAGTAGTGCTAGATCTTTCTGTGGAGGTGATAACTCTGACGCATGCATTTTTCTATATTATAAATTCAGGTTTTAATTCCAGTTCTAATTATTTTATTTTATGCCTTCACAAGACTGTTTTGCAGAGTCTGAGGGTTCAGGAGACTAGGAACAGGGCTCGTGTCATAGAAAAGGTTAAGAGCCTTGGGGCGCCTGGGTGGCTCAGTTGGTTAAGCAACTGCCTTCAGCTCAGGTCATGAGCCTGGAGACCCGGGATCGAGTCCCACATCAGGCTCCCTGCTCGGCGGGAAGCCTGCTTCTCCCTCTCTCACTCCCCCTGCTTATGTTCCCTCTCTGGCTGTGTTTATCTCTGTCAAATAAATAAAATCTTAAAAAAAAAAAAAAAAGAAAAGAAAGAAAAGGTTAAGAGACTCTAATGGAACAACATGTTCCAGAAGTCAGAGTCACTTCTGTGACATTTGAGACGATGGCTTCACGTGCCCTTGCCCTGGCCGCCATCTTGATCATTGACTGATTCCCTTATCATCACTCTGGAGAAGCCTTTGCATTTCTCAGTGGTGCAGAGAAGAGCAGAGATTGGGTGACTCTGGGCCAGCTGATGCCTATTGGATTTGAGCTTCCACCAGTTTTTCTATTTATACACAAGATTTGTTTCTATGTGACATGGTTGAGATATGCAGAGAAGAACAATGCTATTGTGTCAGACATAGTCATGTTACTCTCCTGTTCTATCACATGATAATACCACTATTGCTAGTCTACAAAAAGCTGAAAATAGCCACCATGTTCTTGACTTTTCTCCGGAAAGGTCAGTGATGTTGCATTTCTTGTATTGTGTCTTCTAAAACCTTTTGGCATGAATTTCAGTTTTCCAGTTGGCTCACAATTTCTCAACGAATACAGATACCTTTTGTGATATTTCATGTACATTTTTCAGAAGAGATCTCATTCTGTGGGTTTCATAAGAAGAAAGGGTCACTTGAGTATTTCTACTTAGTCTCCATGCTTTTACAGTTTTGGACCTCTCATTTCACTGTGTCATGATCCCATTTTGGGGGGAAAGTAGGACTTACTATTTGAAATGTCCCATATCCTCGTGTCTCAAAACGTATTCTTTTACTTACATCCACACCCAAGATTGCCTCCTTGCCCTCATTACAATGGAAGGGAAGTTTATTTTTTCTCCCAGTTGAAGGGAAGGCAAACTTTCTGTCTTGTGTCCTGTTTGTTGTAATATTGCTACAGATTGCATCTAAGAGTAGCTAGGGGAGACCCATCTGTATTCATTAAGGTGTATATTGAGGAGTTGTATGTAGAATCATTATAAGGTGCTCTTCTGACCACATGCTTTTTTTAAGGAAAATATGTTGTTGAAAAATATAGTACTTATTAATGGAGTTATTATTGTTTTTACATAATTAATAAATATTTGGTTAATTTTCCACTTTGAACTTCCCCTGCAGATTTTTAAGGATTTACTTATTTGTTCTAGAAAGGGAGCGAGAGAGAGCAGGTGGAAGTTGAGGGCAGAGGAAGAGGGGAAGCTGACTCCATTCTGATCGCAGGGCTTGATCCTCTGACCCTGACCTCCTGAACTCAGCTGAATCCAAGAACAGGACGCTTAACTGACTGAGCCCACAGGCGCCCCCACAATGCATTTTAATCAACATATATGAACAACATGAAAGCAAGTTTCTTGGATGGGTCATCAGTCCTCTTTGGCAGAATAAAGGTGTCAAGAATCTAGATCGTTTGAGAAGTGCTCTTCTTGGTCTACTCTAATGGAACGTGTTTCTTCCCATCTATTCCACTCTGCTCAGATCTAATGTGGTTTCCACCCCCATTAGGACACTGATCCTGCTGGTTTCAACGTCAGTGAATGCAGTTGGCAAATTCGTACTAGACCTGTGGAAGTCCTTCCATGTTATTCTTGGCCATTTTCTCGAAATGCTTTCATATTGACTCAAGGTAGTCAAGCCTACTCTTGGCATTCCCTCTCTCTCTCCCATTACATCTCCTCTGTCTCTGTTTCTGTTACCTCTTTTAAAGGTAAGTGACCTTTGAGGATCTGGCTTCCTCCCCTGCTCCCTGAACAATCTCATTGCTTCACTATTTGCAATTACCATTTCTGGTTTGATGAAAGCTTTGTCTTTAGCCCTTTATCCCTTTATGTCCTCTCTTGGGCCCAGAATATCTCCAACAGCTTGCTGCCATACCAGTACTTGGGTCTTCTACCAGCGCCTCCATTTTAATACAGTGTGAATTGAACTTATCATGTCTACCCCACCTGCTCCTTAATTTGTGTTGTCTTGATCCATTCTCCATGTAGTTGCTCTATCCAGAATTTTGGAGACAATTCTTGATGATTTCTTTTTTATTAAGCCCTCAACATCCCTCACAGTATCTAAGATCTGTGTCGCCCATATCCTCCATCCTCAAAACCATCCCTCCGTCTCTAAATTGTATTAGTGCCTTGCCCTAATCCCCATGGTCTCTGCTCTGAGTAACTTCAAAGATCTAGCTGGCTCCTTCATTAGTCTCCACAGTGCCACAGGTCTTCCGCCCATAACCCCCATGACCCGCATGTCACCATTCAGTATTTCCTCAAGAGTCTTGATCACCTGTCTCCAGTCACCCTAGCTTCTTCGTCTCTCATCGTCTCCCGCCCATCCCGTGCTACCCAGAAGAGCTTTGATGTGGTTGTGTTCTCCCCGCTCCAGTCCCGCATGCCTGCTTTTCCTTCATCCCGTGCCAGCACCTGCCCCCTCCACCTGCATCTTTTCCTCCCCAGATGCATGCTGTTCTCACTAACTCCATCTCCGTCCTTTGTTTTCTAGAGTAGACTTTCTTCCCCAAGTGAGCCTTTCCTTGCCGCCCTCCTGCCCTTTGTCAGAGCCTCCATGGAGCCAAGTGTTGTGTGATGGCGTCTGTCCATCCACCTATGTAATTGTTATGTGATGTGACCTGCGGGAGGCCAGCAAGCTCACCTTTCTTATTTGTCTTGGGATCCTGGAAGCATTTGCAATCTCACCAGAAACTCTCAGTACCTACTTATCGAGTGAGGATGTTCATACAGTTTCAAAATTATTTTTCCCATGAAAGGTACAGCGATTTCAATGATTTTCAATTTTCAAGTAATCATAGAGTGCCTTGAGCACAGAATAGCAATGATTTCATAATTTACAAATACAGGATTCATGGTTTCCCCAAGCCAGCATGGGTATAATTTCCTCTACCACCCACAGGACAGAGCTAAGAAAGAACACTGATGTGCTCGGGTGGTGGGTGGAGGTGGCAACATGGTGACCGGGTCTAGACCCTCTGCCAGAACAGAAGGAAGATGCTTGTAGTCAATGAGGATCTGATAAAAATGTTGAGATGAATATGTCACAAAAACAATTCCATTGTTTTTTTTTCTTTCCCCAAATGTCTGTAAATTATAAAACCTCTCAATTTAAATATGGTGCCTTTCTTTAAAACTGTCCCATCATGGAGGTGAAAAGATAAAACTCTACAATTCATCACAGGAGCTAAGTCCTACATAAATGTTATCTGGTAGGTTGGGAAGTCTTAGGGAAAAAGGCTTTCGTGCTACCTTTGGGTTTCTGCGGAAATAAAATATTTGCAAAAGAGGAAAAATGCTTTTTTCATTTGCATATTTTTCATAGAACTCTATAATTTCTAGTCCATCCCTGAACACGCTAAGTCTCTTTAAAGCTAGATCATGTTGTTGGGGCGCCTGGGCGGCTCAGTTGGTTAAGCGACTGCCTTCGGCTCAGGGCATGATCCTGGAGACCCGGGATCGAGCCCCACATCGGGCTCCCTGCTCGGTGGGAAGCCTGCTTCTCCCTCTCTCACTCCCCCTGCTTGTGTTCCCTCTCTGGCTGTGTTTCTCTCTGTCAATTGAATAAAATCTTTTAAAAAAAAAAAAAAAGAACTAAATTAGGTGAAGCCTGTTAAGTGACTAGTTCAGTGCCTGGCATACAGGCAGAACTCAGTAAATACTGGCTGTATGAGCAAGATAATGAAAGATCCCGAGAGATTCCCCGGGGTTCCAAAGTTAGAAAGAGGTGTTTTGTTTCCATAAGAAGTGCAGTGCATACGTAACAGGGAAACAAATGAAGAAATCCGCTTTCATAGATGTGGGAAAATGTTATGCCCATGTCTCTCTAAAATTAGTATTCTTGCTCTTTAGTTTCGTCTCATATTCATAAAGGTGATCAGTTGCCCAGACTTGAGTAGCAAGTTCTTGGGGTCTGTTATTTTCTTCTTGCTTGGCCCTGTAAAAAGGCAGGGGAGGACGGGAAGTGGGAAAGATGTGACTTGTTTAGAGCTGATGGGTTTTTTTTGCAGGCCTGGGAGGGCAGGAGGCCTATGGAGATTGTTAGTGTATACAGTGAGCTGAGATGTTGAGGGCAGAGCTTTCCCCGACAGCTGAGCGGCTTCAGTCCTCAGGGTGGAATGCTAGGAGGTGTCCGAAAGCGAACTTTATAGGCAACACTCTAGTGTTCCTGCCATTCTTTTGCAGAAGGATGACTTTTCTGGGTTTGTGAGAGACAAACATCTTTTTCAAAGTTCGTCCTCCTGAAATCTCATTTTGAGTCGGGTCATTGGGTCCAGTAAGCAGTCATCTAACACTGTTCCAATGCTCACCCCAAATTGTTGTTCCTTCTGGAGGTCCTGAAAAAAAAAATAGCGAGATTAGGTTTGGACGAGAATGGAAACAAATGAGTGTTCCTCCTTAATGATGTTTTTGGCTGCCAACACAAGGATTACGGGCTTTAAGCTTCTAATCTCCCACGTTTTTGACATATTTCCTTTCCCAGTATTATTGTCATCTGAGTCGGGGAATAAAAAGGCTGCTGCGCCAAATGAACCCCTTCAATGTACCCGAAATGTCTTTGTCTACAGTTCAGTGGCTGAGTTTAATTTTATTTCATTTTTAAAAAGATTTTTACAATTGCTTTTTAATTACATGAGATTGTTTTTCACTTATTGAACTAATTGCCTGCTATTTATTGATGTTCTTTAATCCTGTGCATTGAGCTTTGACTTATCATTTTAAAAGAAAAGCAATGTTAACCACTGGTGTTGGTGTGGGGAGACTTCTGCCAAGGTTTCCAGATCTCCCTGTCTCAGAAGTTTCAGAACATTCTGTGGCCGGGATCACCAAGCCTGGTCAGCTGTGGGTTACGAATGACACCTGTTATTGTAAATACTTAAGCAAAAAAGAGAAAGAAAGGGGAAAGGGGAAGGAAGGGTGGAAGATTAGGTGAAAGAAAGAAAGGGAGGCTTTCAAAATAAACCACTTTCTGCTCTTTGGCTGAAGGTTTTTAAGAACCTTTTTATTTGCTTGTTAGTAACAAGCTAATGCAGCTTTCTCTATGTTTGTGGGGAAGAACTGAAACATGCCACCAGTAAGAAATGACGGGGAGTGGCACCTGGGTGACTCAGTCATTGAGCGACTGCCTTCGGCTCAGGTCATGATCCCGGAGACCTGGGATGGAGCCGCGCATCGGGCTCCCTGCTCGGCGGGAAGCCTGCTTCTCCCTCTCTCACTCCCCCTGCTTGTGTTCCCTCTCTAGCTGTGTCTCTGTCAAATAAATAAAATCTTAAAAAAAAAGAGAGAGAAATGATGGGGAGTATCCATCATGGTACAATAATTGGTCAGAGAGTAGGGTTTTTTTTAGAGCTTGAAGTATGGTCCATGTCAAATTCAATCAGAAATACCTGTCTTTGTAAACATCCACAATAAATGATGAGCTTAGTCATCCTTTTACTGGTTACATTTATTTTGTTTTCTATTCTTATATTTTCAGTATAATATATTATTCCTGGAATATCAGAAGGTCTTTAAAGAATTTTTTTCATATATTCCACAAAATTCTTAAAAGGCCATTTTGAAAAAAGTACACATCTTGGTTAGCACAGAAGATTTTGTACAATATGATCCTAAATGATAATATTGAATTCTCCAGAGCAGTGCTTTCCAAACTTCAGTGAGTGTGATCATTACCTTGTTTTGATGTCAAAATGCAGCTTCTGATTAAATATATCTGGGTCGGGTATTGAGATTTTGAGTTTCTTAGGAGCTCCTAGTTGACTCTGATACTGTCAGTCCAGTGATCACTTTGTGAGCAGTAAGGTGAAGTCCAAGTAGGAAGTTCAGTTTCCAGCTCGGTCTCAGCATACACCAGAAGTGAGTGTGTAGCCCCCTGATGCCTCAGTCTTGCCGTCTGGGAGATGTTACATTGTCACATCATGAAAATATGAAAGCTCCTAACAAATTTTGAATTTTTCGAACATTTTCCTGTCATGCGATTGCAAACGGTACTTGAACTGTACGTAAAGATGATTATAATTTCATATTTACTCTGTCTCGGATCAAGGCAGTGTTATTTATATATGTTTTGGTGTTCTCAAAGACTGGCCTTCCTCTTTGAACAAATCTCCCCATAACTCAGTTCTAATTTTTCGCACATGCTGGGGACTGAATGTCCTTCACCCTTCAATATTCGGAGGTTGAAGCCCCAACCTCTAAGGTGATGGGACTTGGTGGGGGACACTGGGGAGGTGAGCAGGTTTCGATGAGATCATGAATTGAGTACGTGAGATGGGCTTAGTGTGTCCTTATAAGAAGAGTGAGAGATACCGATTTCTCTCTTCCTGCCTCATTGGCTTTTCTGAAGGCTTGGAAAACGGTTCTCACCAGGTATTGACTCTGCTGAGACCTTGAACTTGCACTTCGTAGGCCCGAGCACTCTGAGAAATAAACGTCTGTTGTTGAAGCCTCACATTGTAGGATATTTTGTTATATCAGGGCAAGCTGACTGATATAGCAAAGGATGAATTGTATAGGTTGAGTATGTGAAGGGCCTCTTTGAAAGAAATTCCCAAACCGCTCTAGAGAAGTCCTTACCTGGGGCACCACACTGGCTCAGTTGCTTAAGCAACCGACTTGATTTCAGCTCAGGGCAAGATGCCAGAGTCCACTTCAGGATTTTCTCCCTCTCCCTTTGCTCTCCCCCGTTCTCGCTCCCTGTCTCTGTTTAAAAATAAGTAATTCTTTGTTAAAAACAAGAAAAAAGGTCCTTCCTTTGTAGCTATGTAGTCGTTTGTTGTTCACAAAGACAAAACAAGGAAAAGTCAGCTAGAACCTTGTTTTCTTGGCTAAAGAGGCATATATACTGAGCTTGGGTTGATGCTTAGCTTGTTTTTTTCCAGTCCTTCTATTTGGTTAGACCACATTCCTCAAAGAAATGCCAGCGTTCTTCTGTTTAGTGTTTTAGCTTTGTGTTTCACAGTGTTCTGTGTACTTTGGCAGAACGACTTTCAGAAGTTTTAGAAACAGCCAGTAATCCCAAGTTGTGTTTCTATTCCTTCTCATTACTGATACTGAATAGAAAGCAGATAAAAAAATTATATGTAAAACAGCACTTCTTGTAGGTTTTCGTAGAGCTCTGTGCTGTCTAAACCCTGGTCCCTGTTCTCCGCTTAAGGAATCTGTGATCATATCATATTCTAGATAGAGAAACATTTGGGGTTTAAAAGTAATACAAATTAAAATCTCAATTTAATAGTTTCTTGATAAGATGATGCCCGATCAATTCTTATGTCCCCCGATAGTGGTCAGTGCCCAGGCCTTGGGTATGCCGATGATAGTTTGTCTCTCCAGGGGCCCTGGGCAGGACTGAGGGTGGGGGAGAGTTGCTGACATCCCTGGGTCAGGGATGTTGTGAAATAGTCCACAATGTGTGACACGGTTTCCTACAGCAGAGAATAATTTGAACCTCAGTGTCACGTATGACAAGGGGGAGAAACCCTGGTTTATTGTTATTTGATAAAGCGTTGCCTATTTGTTTACCTGAGTGAGGGCCTTATCCCTGCAATTCACATTAGATAACCAAGAATGGTGTGTATATTGCTTGTCAGCAAAACTGGATTCTTAAAAAAAAAGGAAGAAAGAAATTTTGGTTATAACTACCCCTTGAGAAACACCAGGCGTTCTCCTAGGCTCCAGGATATGGTCCCTATTTCTGTCCATGTACTGTAATGTGGCACGTGGACGCATGCATATGGAGATAAGCTAACTCCTTTTGAATCGTGTTCATCCTCAGTGCCCGTGGGCAACGCCGGCAACCTTCATGCCAGTGTTCCCAGAGTTGTCCCTTTCCCTGGGGTGGGCAGGCTTGACCAGCCCCCTCATTCTGGAGACGCCTACTGGCCACTATTAATCCATGGGAACTGTAATGAGATTATATAAAGCAAAGGCTGAGGCCTGAATCAGTGACCTAATTTAAGCCAATATGGACGGGCTTTGTTTGCAGTTGCCCTTTTTATCATTTTTCATCTGATTCGCTATCTCTCTGGCAGACCTCTGTAGGCCACTCCTCTGTCTCTATCTTTAGTGGTCCGTAGCGAAAACACCGGTGAACAATAATCTGAGTCCCCATCCCCGCAAACGAAGCAACAAGACTGAGAAACAAAAATCCCAGAACGGAGGAAAAATAAAAGGAGCGATTTCAGAGCCCCCTTGCCCCTTAAAAATCAAATGCTGTCAATCTCGTCTCTATTGCTTGGGTTCCTAGCTCCTAAGCGAGTTAGCCTCCTGACCATCACCTGCTGTGTGACCTCAGGTAAGATTTAGAACATCTCTGTGCCTAATCTCTCTGAAAATGAATATAATTACAGCCAATACATTGCATATGGGATGGTGATTATTAGCTCAACGAATATATGTCAACTCTTTAAGACAGTGTCCAATATAAACATTAGCTATTATAAACATGTGTATATAGAGAAACTAACTTCCATTTATACATCTCAGTACTGGATTTTGTTTTGATGTAAAGATAATGAAATGCTCTCGAAACACCTTTTCCAGTGCTTTATCATTGATGTCCTTCTTACAGAGGGTTAGACTTGTAGGGAGCCCTGTTTCTCCCCCAGTTGTATTGTCCTCATTCCACCCTTCCCGTCCAGACAAGCCAACCGTCAAGCAGTCAGAGGGTTGCTGGCTGAAACCAAGACTCAAGCCAGTGCATCTTGTTCTTCCTGGGTTAGGCCAGCAATTTCACCTCTAGGCACGTGTCCCAGATGAGTGTCTGAGTGACAATGAAAATACACAGTGTAGAGAAACTAGGAAAATAATATCTCGGTGCAAGAGTGAAAGGAAGCAAGACCTGAGGCCATCTCTTTTGGCCCCAGAGTGTGGAATAAATTGGAGAAAGCAAAGAAAGACAGCGATGGTGTCCTGGGTCAAGGCCAATGGCTTGCCCGCACCCCTGGCTGAAGGCGCCCCTGCCCAGGTGCTGTCTCCAGTCCCCAGTGTCGGTGGCCCAGACCAAAAATGCCAGTGCTTAATGTCACTCTCTGTTTGGCAAAAGATGCTGTTTATTCTCTGAATCACAATTTTACTTAGCAATAATTTTAAAAGGCTATTCTAAATTGTTTATAACATGAGTCCAAAGTCTGTTACTTCCCTTGTCCTGACAAATTTTAACCACATCTTTACTTTTTTTTTTTAACATCTTTACTTTTTGTTAAATCCACAGGGAGGGTTTCATTATGATGTTAATTTAAATGCTGTTGTGTCCTAAGCTGTGTATCCCCTTAAGTTCCCTTTTCTTGAAGAACTGATTTGATTACAGTTGCTTTGGTTTGTTTCTTTTGAAATCGCCTGGAAAAGTCTTCCAATGCCCCCAAGAATTCCTAAAACTACTTCTCAACAGTTTTCTTTAGGTCCGGGGAGGTGGGGGGCGGTGTAGATAATTGATCTGTGTTTCTTTTTTTCCTGAATACCTCTATCCTCCACCAGTCTTGGGCAGCCTTTCCTTGGAGGGACCCTGAAGCTCTTTTTAAGTGAGGTGTCACATTTCCATCGTATCTTCTTATAAATTTTCATTGTTTCTTTCATTGCTGCTTGAATCTCTCTCTTGAATTTCTTGCCATTTCTGCCTAGGCTTACTCCTTCCAGGGAGCCCATTCTCCCCGTGAGTGTTCTGTGAAAGGGGATTTGGCTAGAACAGCTTTTCCTACCTCTTAGAGGCTTTAAGTGTAAATTCAAGCCCGCTTGGGTTTCTGTTCTTCTATGGCCAAACCTCCTGGCTTGCCTGGTGGTGGAGGACAGCTGGCTTTGTCAGTGGATCACAACCGCAGGCAAGTAAAGCTGTTCCTATTGATCGTCGATTAATGCATCTCTTAATGGACGCTCGCCTCACCCTTCTTTCCACTGTAACCTGTGCCTCTGATTCTTCAAGCTCTTGGGGGTTCTGAGGAGGTAGAGCACTTTCTTCTATTATTTCCAGTCTTTCTTCATCGAAGTACCTAGCTTCGCCCTTTTTTCCTCTCTGCTAGGTTCATTATACTTTCCTCCAGTTTGATTTCTGTAATTTAGGATATAGTTGCTGCCGTGAGATTTTCCCTGTTTTGTCAAAGGTACTGCGTGTGTCATGTCTCTCCTCTTTCATCTGGAAAATGTGATTCGGATGCCATTTTTTGTGCCTCCTGCCTTTTTGTTGGTAAGACTTGTCTTGCCCTCTGCCTCACGGGGCTCAATTACCGGGCTAGAGTGATTCATAACAAAGCTAAGGTTTGTTCTCATAATCTCATTTCCCTCAATTCTATCCTGATGAATTCCGTGGGCTTTCCTTATGAAACCATTTCCCATTCTCCACAGTTGCCCTTCATGAAAAGATCTACATCTTTGTTCCTTGTCTTGAACGGTGTTAACTCTTCCCAGTTAGTCTTCTCTTGAATCCCGTGGTTCGTTTACACATCTGTCTCCAGAACTACTTCAAGGAAAGCCATGGTTTCATTTATTTATCTGAATCTTCGATGACTGCAGAGTTACTTGCTCAGAGGAGGTGTTCCCTTCATGTATGTTCAACGCATGGATGAAGGATATTGCTTTTGGGTGATAACCCTCTAAAAGACGAAGACCATCATGAGCTTATCGCCTAGATTTTTGTGTTCTGATATCAGCGTCTACTCCAGCAGTAGTTGGAGATTGATGTTCTAAATGGGGATGGGGGGAAGTTGTTGCTGGATCGCCCTTCTGATGAACGAATTAACTGTTTGACTGTCCCGTTTGTTTTTTCTTAGTTTTGTTTCATCCCTCATTGTTTTTTACTCTTTCTTTTCTTTTCTTTTCTTTTTTAGATTTTATTTATTTATTTGAGAGACAGAGAGCACAAGTGGGGAGCAGAGTGGAGGGAAAGGGAGAAACAGGATCCTCCCTGAGCACAGACCTCGACATAAGGGGCTCGATCCCAGGACCCCAAAATCATCACCTGAGCCAAAGGCAGGTGCTTGACCGACTGAGCCACCCAGGTGCCCTCATCCTTTCTTTCTCATCTTTAAATTTTTAAGCATTTTAGGCATCATTTTCTCACATCTTTCAGATTGATGTAGCTCTGTCTTTTGGGCAATAAAGTGACATTATTGCAGTCTGCTTTAGGTGAAAACATTCTCCGAAGCATTTAACTGCTGCTGTTAGTTTTCCAGAACAATATTTCCATAACACTCAGGGTTCAGAAAAGTATTTATATTCAAATGGTACATAGAAATTCATTCTTATCCTTGAATTACAAATCAAATTGCATCTTAAATATTATATTTAAGAGAGACATAGCTTTCAATTTTGGCTTTTAGGAACATATCTTCAGTCCATTTATTCATTCATTTATGCAAACATTTATTGAAAAGTTTTACGAGTTAAGCAATTTTGGGGTTTTAGGTATACATAGAGAAATAAGATACATTCTCTGTTCCAAAGGAGCCCTGGGGTGAAAAAAACCATAATTTACAAGCAAAATACAATGCATCCCATCTAAATATATAATGGTTCCTGATACCAGTGTGAAAGGACAGAAGTGTGATTTCTGATGACTGAGCTTCAATAAAGAGGAAATAGGTAATCTTGTTATTCTTAACAAGTCTTCGAATAATAGCATTAATGGAATCTGTTCCAGCCAGATTTAGATTAGAATCTATCAAGCACTTACTGACTACCTAATGTATACTAGGTGAGGGTCCCAATGTTTACGCATACATAATAAAACTAGTAACATAAGTTTTCTTCGATATTTACAACAGCATACAGGGGACCTAGTAAGTAAGCTAGGAACAGTTGGAATTTTCCATTTACTTCCATTCCATGGAGATTTGTTGGTTATCTCCAAGGTCTGTTCAGAATCTGGATAGAGAGGTCTTTTGGCTCTTTTTTTTTTTTTATTTTTTAAAGATTTTATTTATTTGACAGAGAGAAACACAGCCAGAGAGGGAACACAAGCAGGGGGAGTGAGAGGGAGAAGCAGGCTTCCCGCCCAGCAGGGAGCCCGATGCGGGGCCCAATCCGGGTCTCCGGGATCATGACCTGAGCCGAAGGCAGTCGCTTAACCAACTGAGCCACCCAGGCGCCCCTCTTCTGGCTCTTTTAAAGTGGTTATTAAGTTTCAGCACACTGAAGAATGACAGTCCATGGTTGTACCAGAGATCATCCCCCAGTACCAAAGATCATCCCTAGCAACCTGAGGGATGGTCAATAACTTTGGCTTTACATCACATTTGCCGCTTGTGCTAAATTTCTTTCTTGGTATAGGAAGCACTTTTACTTATTCATAGCACATCATTTGATGCACAGAAAAATAATACCTTTTGTCTCATTTCTGGTGTGACATTTTCTTCTTACTTTTGGTCTCATTTCTGGTGTGACATTTTCTTCTTACTGAGGATTCAACTTTTGCAGAAGAATGTCTGTTTATGGGACGCCTGGGTGGCTCAGTCATTTAATCATCTGCCTTTGGCTTAGGTCATGATCCCAGGGTCCTGTGATTGAGCCCAGAGTACCTTTCTGTGCTCAGCGGGGAGCCTGCTTCTCCCTCTCCCTCTCCCCGTGCCCCTGCTTATGCATATTCTTCTCTCTCTCTCTCTCTCTCTCTCTGTTAAATACAGGAATAAAATCTTAAAAAAAAGAAAAGGGGGGGGTTGCCTGGGTGGCTCAATTGGTTAAGTGACCGCCTTCGGCTCAGGTCATGATCCCAGAGATCCGGGATCAAGCCCCACATCGGGCTCCCTGCCCGGCGGGAAGCCTGCTTCTCCCTCTCACTCCCCCTGCTTGTGTTCCCTCTCTGGCTGTATTTCTCTCTGTCAAATAAATAAATAAAATCTTTTTTTTTTTTTTAAAGATGTATTTCTTTATTTTAGAGTGCGCATGTGCACAGGTGCCCAAGTGGAAGGGCAGAGGGAGTCTTAAGTAGAATCTGCTCTGAGCACAGAGGCCCACGTGGGTCTAAATCCCCTGACCCACCAGATCATGATCTGAGCAGAAACTGAGAGTCGGACTCTAAACCAACTGGGCGACCCAGGCACCCCTTTATTATGTTTTGATATAAAACCTTTTCAGTTTTCATACTGAAAATATATCAGTCTTTTTTTTCCTCAAATATATTCTCTTCCATATATACTAAGGTCCTCACCATGAACATATATGAACATACATTTAAACTTAGTTTCTTTATATTTAGAGTGATTTTCTTTATTCTTGCCTTCCTGGTAGGAGTTCTCAAAGCTGACACTATTAACATTTGCCGGGAATGGGATGTTCCGTGAATTTTAGCATGTTCAGTAACATCCCCAGTCTTTACTTAGCAGATACTGGTTGTCAACCCCT
The DNA here is from genome assembly GCA_004023965.1 of Spilogale gracilis. Taxonomy (NCBI): domain Eukaryota; kingdom Metazoa; phylum Chordata; class Mammalia; order Carnivora; family Mephitidae; genus Spilogale; species Spilogale gracilis. The sequence continues at coordinate 5,451 of PITA01022055.1, read as the reverse complement.
TTTTCTTCTCCTAATAATTTCTTCTCCTTCTTCCTGACATTGACAGATGTCCCTGGACGGTATTAAATGGGCAACATAGTCCACAGGTGAGAAGCACTGTGCGAGAACAATTCGTCATGTAAAAAGAGAGCTTTCCCCCCCCACTTTTAAAAAAATTTATTTATTCATTTATTTGACACAGAGAGAGACAGCGAGAGAGGGAACACAAGCAGGAGTGGGAGAAGGACAGCAGGCTGTCCACCCAGCAGGGAGCCCGGGGTCATGACCTGAACCAAAGGCAGACACTTAGCAGACTGAGGCAGCCAGGCACCCCTAAATTATAGTTTTAAATACCATGCATTGAGGCGCCTGGGTGGCTCAGTTGGTTAAGCGACTGCCTTCGGCTCCGGTCATGATCCCGAAGGCCCGGGATCGAGCCCCGCTTCGGGCTCCTTGCTCCAAGGGAGGCCTGTTTCTCCCTCTCTCACTCCCACTGCTTGTGTTCCCTCTCTCGCTTTGTTTCTTTCTGTCATATAAATAAAATCTTAGGAAAAAAAAATACCATGCATCTAGTTTCATGACCTGAGCCGAAGGCAGATGCCTAACCACTGAGCCACCTACCCAGGTGCCGCTTTTTTCCCCTCTTGTTAAACATGAGGCCTGATGCTCCATTTTTTTTTTTGCACCCCACAATATAAAGTTTGTGACCCTTTGATAAAACTATATTCAAATCCCTACATACTCAGTAAAGCACATTTATTTATTTATTTTTTTTTTTTAAAGATTTTATTTATTTGACAGAGAGAAACACAGTCAGAGAGGGTACACAAGCAGGGGGGGTGAGAGAGGGAGAAGCAGGCTTCCCGCCGAGCAGGGAGCCCGATGTGGGGCTCGATCCCGGGTCTCCGGGACCATGACCTGAGCCGAAGGCAGTGGCTTAACCAACTGAGCCACCCAGGCGCGCCAGTAAAGCACATTTAACATGTGATATATTTTGTGAATGAAAACTTCAAATTGTCTTTTAATTCATTTAATCACGTCCTCAGTTCTCTGGTGGTTACGTGAACGTGTTATGCTTAAGTGTGATTTTTTTTAAAGCAGCTTTTCCAGCTCTGGTGGAAGTTAACTAATATCTAATGGTAATTACAGTTTCACATATAGAAAGTTAACTGCATTTTTCTGTGGTGTGATTAACAATCAGCCACAGAGGGTTGTGAAAACAGTGTTTCAAAAAGGGAGATTTTAAGCTAAGTATGTGATTCATTAATATAATTAGGCATCCTAACTCCTTGTAAGTTTCATTGGTGAACTTTTGACTTCTTATAATCATCATTGTTAAAAAAAAAATGTCGAACACCTAGGTAAGCTTTCAGGAGCAAGGAAGTAGTTCATTATCTTGCAGTTTGTTTTTGTAAATGAAGTCCTGGGCAGCACAGAACAGTGCAGAGTAAAAAGCAATCTGTTTCTGCTGCCTTGGAAAAGAGATAAATAGGATTAAGCCCAGGGATTGTCATCTCTTCTCCCTGGACACAACAGTGCCCCAGGGTACAAATGATTTCCCCTGGTCTGAAATTGTGGAGATTGAGTTGGCCTCTTGCTGCTTGGGAGATATTAGTCTGGAGAGGTTAGCCAAAATTCCTGGTTACATCTTCTGAGTTAACTGATCAGAAGAGAATGAGCAAGCTCTATACTTTAGAGGCAACTTAATGGTAACCACAAATGAAATCCGACTCGAGGAAACTGAGTGGCAAGAAGACTGTAGTGAGAATGCAGATGTTTCAAAAAGCATGACTCCAGAAATCCTATTCTATCAACAATATTTTCTAGAAGCTTTCTATGTTGAATGTGTAAGAGAACATTCAAGTTGGACTTGTTCTGAAGTAGATAGTTTTGGATACAAGACAAGTATTTGAAAAGTTAAACCATAAGAGATCTTAGCAGGAGATGAGATGGCATGGAAATACATCTGTCATCTGCCAGCCTGGTGATATCAGACTTAAGAAGGGCTTCATTGAGTAGGAAGATACGAGTATCCTGTGGAAAGTAGGCAGGAATTTGCACGTACGTGACAAGCTGGGTTTTCAAGAGGAAGAAGAATGTGTCGGGGAGGTGGCTGGGGACTTTCCCAGACAGCAGGACCATATAAATTTACTTACAGGCTCTTTGGGAGAATGGAAAGTGTGCTCAAGAGAAGGGAAGGTTTTTGTGGAAGGAGAAGAATGTTCGAGGGTGCTCGTTGGGCCTGACTTGCGGAGAAGCCCTCATGTTCATGAAAGGTCTGTTCTCCACAGGCCCTTTTCTACACCTCTTCTATCCCTGTCTCTTCCGTGTTTCTCTTCCTTCCTTGCTTGTGTGTTAATTTACATCAGCTGAGTTGTGTTTTGAAGGCCCCAGGAACATTGCCCTTCGGGTGAGACCCTGTGTTGAGTACTTGATTCTCACTCTATTCAGGAGGATAATTTTGTAAATTTACAAAACTGAGAAATTGTTAGGAGGGTATCCGGGTTGGCTTGACCCCGTGCTTGTGACTCTGTTTCCCCATGTTGGCCTTTCCTCTCCTTTTCTCTCAGTCCTAGCTTCCTCCTTGTGCCGATTTCAACATGCTGGCTGAGTACTTTTTTTTTTGGTCTCAATCACTCTTGGCCATTCTTGGCATTTGATTGGTACATGGCAGCTACTCAGTGGAGGGTCGGAAGGGATGTTTGAGAAAAGCACAATGTATTCGTGGTTTAACTGTGGTACAAATGTAGAACTTAATATACGAAGGTTACATTTATAAACTGTCTTTGCTATGCTTGCATATTCCTTCCTATGTGTGAATTTTTAGTTAAGTGCCATCGTAAGTCGTTTTCAGATGTTGAATGAAATTTTAGTTAAAATAAGAGACGAATTGACCCCTGTCCTCGATTTTATCCTATTCCTCCCTGAACAAACCATGCTACTCTGGTCTCTTAATTTCCGTTAACCCGTTAAACTTTTATTCATATTTGGTTCTTCTCGAATGATTTCATTAGATCCATGCCAAGGTATTTTATAGTATTACTCACTACTGAAAAAAAAGATTTCTTTTTCTATTACGTATTTTTACTGCTTAGAAAGTGGTATTTGAGGCATTTGAGGTCTTATTGATGGTTGTATGTTAATCTTGTCCGTAGGCTCCTACCCAGTTCTCATATAAATCATAATTATGCACTGATTATCTTGACTAATATGTTATCCTTAGGTAATGAAAATTTTGTCCTTTACTTAATAATTCGAAAGCCTCTTCCTCAATTAAAATATCACTTCACTAGGTGGAATATCTTATACAATGTTGCTTAAGTGTAGATTATATACTGGCAGAGATTTTCAGCTATATCTAGATATTGACTGCAGAAGTCTTAAATGTAACTACAGAGTAGGGTTTCTTTCTTTCTTTTTAGTGTATACCCTTTTCCCGACGTAGAAGAATTCCTTCTTTAATTGTTTATTATAAATTTTCATTGTGAATTGGCATTAAATTCTACTATATGCTCTTATCACTTTGATTAGGATTATTTTTACATCTGAATTCATACATAAGGTGTTTTTTTTTTTGTTACTTTGGTTATATTTCATACGCATGCTAGCCTCCTGATACAAGGTGACAGGCTTGACATCTTTTGACTGCTACAAAGCACGGTTATTCTAAGACAGGAATGAATTTAGTAGAAGTTTAATCTCTGTCCCGTAAAATCACCAGGCTTAGTTGGAGTTTTTGTCAGAACTTATATTACTGATTTAATTGCTTTTATGTTCACTCCTCCATTAAATCTTCCTTTGTAGAAATTTATGTCCTGGATTTTATATTTTTTGGCTTAAATTTGTATAATTGTGTTTTTTAATGATTTCTGAAATCACTTTAACATCTAGTATGCCCTTTATTTTCAATAGTATTATTTTTGTGTTCTCTGGTTTTTTCCTCCCTCTTTGTAGATATTTATGTGTTTCATTTCACTTTCATAGAACCAACATTAAATTTATTGATCTGTGGGAATTCGGTTGTTTATTTTCCATTTTAACTTTCTTTACCTTTCATCTTCTTGGCATTTTCTTGCTTTAACAGTTGATTACTTCATTTATTTTTTTCTTTGTCTCATTTTTAAATAAGTCATACCAATAATTTTTTACTGTTTAAGTTGATCTGGCTAATTTCAATCTAGACTGACCTTTACCTAAATTCCCTTCAATATATTATATAATTTTTATCTCTTTCATCTTTAATTTTCGAACATTTAGACATATTTTTGTCTTAAAATATTTGAAAATTGAAGTCTTTATCAGTTGCATCGTGATAATTTGTTATGGGCAGTAGGGCATCAGATATTTGATGTTAATAGGGAATTATTTTGTCCTAGTACATCGTTGATTTTCATAGAATCTGAATACTTGCCTTCAGTAGATGAATTGAACTGATCTATATTTTCTGGATATTGAGATATTTTGCCTTCTTTGGTTGTGTTTGTATCTTTATGTCTTTTTTATTTTCTGATTTCTATTGGCTTGATTGTATTTTGTTTGTTCCTTTTTAACTGCTGGGAAGGTATCAATTATATTTTTATTACTTGTGCTTATTTTTCTTAATATTTAACAAACATACTTTCATTTTTTTTGCTAAAATCTAAAGGTATTCAGTATTTGTTTTCTCAAACAAGACATTTTAGTTTGTGTTTGTTTTCCAATCCATAACCTACTCTCAACTCCCTACATAATACTATTTTGAGTCTAGAATTTTCTTTGCAAATTCTTATACCCACAAACACAGAGAGACACACATTTTCATACTTGTATTTCAAATTCTCTTTAGTTTGAACAATTTATTTTCTTTTATTCTTTTCTCTTCCTCCATGTCTGCCCACCTTTTATAAATTGAAGGCATCTTGGCCTCAGTTCTTATATTCTGCCCTGGTGGATGGGATTATCAGCTTAAAACTTTTTGAGTTTTACCGTGTCTGAAAATGTCTTTCTTTCATACTTACTTTTGCATGATGATTTTGGCTCCTAGTTTTCTTCCCTTCCTGAACTTTCTCTATATACTTAGCTCATTAACGATATTATTCCATTGTGTTCTGGAAAGTGGTCTGCATCCATTTGTGTGTCATTTCCTCTTTTCCCTTTGTGATGCCATCATTCCACTTGATTTTGTGGCGTTTTGGTATGAAGTCTCTTGGACTGAGACTTGCCTAGAAGTTTATACACTTTACTCTTTCCTGTGGTTCATTGTGGAGCTAGTCTGTATCATGCTCTCAAAGGCCATTGGTTACCTATAATTAGAAAGTAGAATAAGAGTTTGTTCTGTGAGTTCTGTTCAAAATCAAGGAGGAAAATTTATTGTGAAAAAATGATGTAAGATTACCTCCATCGATCTTTTACCTAATCTTGAAAATAAGGGATAGATATAAATAAGTCAATGTTTCCTCTTGCCTTTTGAGATTTATTATCTAGTGATTTGCC
>PITA01022054.1:0-31242 GCA_004023965.1 Spilogale gracilis | reverse complement strand
TGATTATTACTATATTTATTAATTATATATTTTAATTTACCAACCCAGATATTTATTAATATTTATGTTATATATAATTGATATAATACTATAATATATTATTCGTATTTTGTACTATTGCATAATATCATTTTATTATTTATTACTTGTTATATAGCAATAATAATAATAACGGGGGCACACAGACCTAGCAAAATCGGGTTGTTGTGTGAATGACAGAGTTAGAGGGCCTCCATTCACACTCACTCACCTACCCACCCATGCATTCACTGGCTCAAGCCAACATGCAAACACACACACACACACACACTCACACACACACACACGCGCCCTGTGTGGTTCTGAGATACACCCCTTAGCCAGGGTCACATCACGCATTAGAGGGCCAGGTACCTGTAAGAATCCCCTGGGTGAGGGGCACCTGGGTGGCTCAGTTGGTTAAGCAACTGCCTTCGGCTCAGGTCATGATCCTGGAGACCCGGGATCAAGTCCCATATCGGGCTCCCTGCTCGGCGGGAAGCCTGCTTCTCCCTCTCTCACTCCCCCTGCTTGTGTTCCCTCTCTCGCTGTGTTTCTCTCTGTCAAATAAATAAAATCTTTAAAAAAAAAAAAAAAGAATCCCCTGGGTGGGGCACCATGGGGAATTTTTCTTTTTTGCTGGTTCTTTTTGGGTTTTTTTTTGAAAGATTTTATTGAGATAAAAAGGGGGGCGGGGAGCAGAGGAAGAGGGAGAAGCAGGCTGCCTAATGAGCAGGGAGTCTGACCCCCGGCTCCATCCCAGGATCCTGGGATCATGACCTGAGCCGAAGGCAGATGCTGAACTGCTGAGCCACCCAGGCGCCCTCCGGATTTCTTTCCTATTACAGATGCTCAGCACCCATCCCAGAGCCTACTGAGTGTGAGCCTCTAGAGGGTGGACCCCCGCAGCACCTGGATTTTCTTAAAGCTTTCTGGGGGTCTCTTCAGAGTTGCCACTTCTTCCCCAGTGAGCCAGGAGCTGGGTCCATGGTGCCTGCAGAGCATCCTGGAAGAATTAAGACTCAGGCTTAATGCATTTCTCCCCAAAACGACACATGCCAGGGCATGCCCTGAGTCCGTGAGAAACAGGTTCTTTATTATTTCCAGGCCAGCCCTCTGTGGGGCACTGGGTACGTCCAGTGAAAGTTCACAGTTGGGTGAGGGAGGCCAAGATATTTCCAGAAAACACATCATGATGCAACAGCCGTTCTCACAGGAGCCAAGGCCCCACAAATACAGATCCTCAGACTCTCCCACAAAAGGCAGGGGCCAGCCACACCTACGAGAATGGCTGCTATCCGAAACACAGAAAGGACAATCGCTGGCGGGGATACAGAGACGCTGGAGTCGGGGCATAAAATGGCAGGAACATGAAATGGCAGGAACATGAAATGGCGCCGCTGCCTCGTGGACAACAGGATGGTAGTCCTCAAGAGAATTAAAAACAACATTACCATGGGGTCCAGCAATCCCACGTCTGGGTATGACCCAAAAGAACTGAAAGCAGGTCTCCACGAGATCCCCGCACGCCCATGTCTATAGCAGCATTATCGGCCACAGCCCTGGCGTGGGAGCCACTCCTGTGTCCACTGGTGGACGAAGGGCCAAACGCAAGGTGCTCAATCCACACGACGCAGCATTGCCCAGCCTGAAAAAGCCAGGGAGCTCTGACACAGACTGCAGCGTGGGTGACCTTTGAGGACGAGATGCTGAGTGACAGAAGCCAGTCACAAAACCCAAATGTGGCCCAAATGTGCCAGGAGGCACCTGGCGTGGTCAGGTTTCGGGGAGAGAGCGGGATGGCGGGGGCCAGCGGCTGGGGGACCGGGGGAGGGGGCCTGAGTGTTCAAAGGGCACAGAGTTTCCACTCTGGAAGCCACACAGTTCCGGAGGGGGATGGGGGGACGGCACACCAGCGGTGCGAATGTACTTAATGCCGCTGTACTCTATGCCCCGAAACCGTGAAGACGGTCGATTTACATTATGTATATTTGTCACCACCATTTAAAAATTAATTAATTAAAAAAATTTGGTGCCAGGACATGGTGTGCCTTGGCACCCAGACACCTGAATTCCTATCACAGCTCAGCCACGCCCTAGTAGGCAGCCTTGGGCGAGGTAATGGGCCCCTCTGTGCCTCAGTTTCCTCATCTGTAAAATGGGTATAGAAACACCAGTCCATCCAGAGGATGAAGTGAGGCAGAGGGCCCAGTTCGCAGCACGTGTTCCACACGTGGACAGACTATCACAGCAGTGGCTGTGCATATTACCGTCCCCCCTCCATACCCTGCGGGAGCTCTGGGGTTCTGAAAGACACCCAGGCGAAGAATATATGTGGGTCCGGGGGGATGAATCTTTGGCCTTGTGGTTTGTTTCTTATCAGGTGCCACTTGTGAGTAAGGAACAGACTATGTACCACATGTGGGAGGTACAGAAATCAAACTCAATGAGGACAGAGGTTGGTCAGTTGCAAAATAAGACGTTCCTGCCCATGGCCCTCTGCCCTCGGCTTGCTGGGCAGTACAGGCCAGCGGCCTGCACTCTCTGGGCTTCAGTCCCAGCCTCCTGTGAGTCTGAGAGTGAGAAGCCAAGCCCCTGGTCCCAACAATGAGCATATCTGACCCCGGGGCCCCACCGGAACAAATGCCCCCAGATGACCACAGGGTTCGAGCAAGTGTCTCTGAAACATTCAGGCCTTTCTGTTCCTGATGCATAAGCTCTGAGAGGCCAGACTTGGGAACTGCTCCCTAGGAGAAAGTTGGGGGTGGCACTGCCCACCATCCACTAGCTAGCCTCACTCAGGCGACTGGCTTCATTTCTCCAGGGCCCAGAGAGGTGGGACACAGTGCCCGTGGCCTCGGGCTAAACATGTTATTCCGAATGCCCACCGGAGGAGCCCTGTGGGTTTCTCCTTTGTCAAAGAAAAACAGCCCTGATACTGCAAGGTCATCTGGTATGGCGGAATTATTACGATGATTACTACTACACTAACAATAATAATAACAGCGGCCAAAGACATGCCCTGCACCAGGATGGTGAGAACTTCACATGCAGCGTGCCCATAAATCCTGACGACAGCCCACTATGAGGCAACTCTACAATCATCCCCGTTGTACAAACACGGAAACTGAGGCTGAGGATCGGACTTGCCCAGAGTCACACAAGCAGCAAGCGGTGAAGACGAGCCCCTGAGCCTGAGCCTGCCTGAGACAAGAGCCCACCTGCTCGGCTCCCCCCCTCCCCAGCGCTGTGGCCACGTGTTAAGCTTCTACTACCGCCGATCCTTAAACAGCACTTTGAAGGAGGAACTGGTGTCACACGTGACTTTCCGGAGGCAAGAATGGAACTCGGATCTCTCTGTGGAGCCACAGTCATTCTCGCCGGGCTGGGACTCCGGAGGGTCTCGTCCCATTTCTGCCACCCCCCACCTCTGACTGGCAGGGTCCCCGCTAGGCTCTGCCCACCCGGGGCAAGGAAGGCAATGGTAGCATTTCTCCTGCAAAGCCCAGCGGGCTCAGGCCCAGAGGCAGGTGGCCATGGACCAGGCTGGGGGAGGGCCCAGGCATGCGGGGAACAGACCAAACCCATGCCCCTACCCACCGGGGAGCTGGGTGTCGAGAGCACCTTCATGTCTCTCTCAACCTGCCTGGTCCACATCACCCACGGGAGCGTCCGAGGCTTGCTGGCGGCCAGTGCATGCCTGGGCTCCACCCAGACCCCGAGCCCACTCACACCTGCTGGGGGGGGCAGCATGGACAGGGCCCTCCAACAACAGTGGGGCGTGGAAGGGCGAGGGGGCACCGAGAGGGTATCTCATGGAAAGAGTATGAATTGGGAAACAGGAATCCTGACATCTTGTCTCTGCTCCCGCTCAGCAGCGAGCTGGTCACGTGACCTTGAGCGCAACACTCATCATCCTCCTCAAGCCTTCTGTTCCCTCCCCTAGAAAGGAAAACTTCCAAAGGAAAAGGCACAAAAATCCAGACAGCCCTGTGAGGGCCCGGATCCAATGCCCGCCCCTGGGGATTCTGCTGCCTTGCTCTCCAAGCAGGGCGCTGCCAAATGCGGAGCGATCCTCCCCAGGGGGACACGCCGGCTCGGCATTCCACCCCCACCGCGGGGGCTGCAGGACAGGGAGAGGGAAGACCAGGCTGCCAGAGGCCGCAAAGACCACAGATCGGTACGCTTGCCGGGTCCCCAGGCAGTGGCCGGGCACGCCGTGCAGGGAAACCCATCCCCACGGCCAGAGCACCCGTTCCCCCACCAGTGAGTCAGCAGTGTCGCTGCCCCGTGCCACGGGAGGCCAGGGAGGCCAAGGGAAATGAGCAGGGTTAGTGAGTCCCTGTGCTGAGTTACCTCCCTCCCTGACCCTCAGTGCTCTCATCTGGAAAAAGGGCTCACTATCGCCCACCTGGTGGGGCCATCCAGAGGGGGCACCGTAGGTATTACGGTATTCCACCCTGGGGACCTGAAAACCCAGCACATTAGTGTTTCAACCCAATGCGCACACGGGCGCAGCTACAGCCTCAGCATAGTAAATGTTGGCAAAACTGAGTGCAACGGGGTATGCTTTCCCTCATCCGTGACGGGCATAAACCTTGTGGCACCTGCTCTCAAATCCCAAATATAACAAGCACGCAGCTCGCCTTAGCTCCCGAGGCAAGATCCCAAGTACACAGAGCATGTGCGAGACGCAACTGACATCCTTCCGTGTGTGTGTTACATCAAATATAATTAGCCCATCGAACATCTTTAAAATGTTTAAGTCTGTAAAAAACAAGTCAGTGTGTAGTGTATCTATACAATAGACTATTATTCAGCCACAAAAAGGAATGGAGTCCTGATACGCGTTATGATAAAGGCGAACACCAAGTGAAAGAAGTTGGGTCACCAAAGGCCGCACGTTTGTATGACTCCATTTACACGAAATAAGCCAATCTTAGCGACAGAAAGGAGATGAGTGGTGGCATACCCACAGCTACGGTCATGGGAGGGAAGCAGGCAATGAGGGCTGGCAGGTACGGGATTTCTTTACCGTGTCATAACAGCATTCTAAAATTGATCATGGTGAAGGTTGCAGAACTCTGTGAATATAAAAACCATTGAACTGTATACTTTTTAAAAATTTTCTTCTCGGGGCGCCTGGGTGGCTCAGTTGGTTAAGTGACTGCCTTCAGCTCAGGTCATGATCCTGGAGACCCGGGATCGAGTCCCACATCGGGCTCCCTGCTCGGCGGGAAGCCTGCTTCTCCCTCTCTCACTCCCCCTGCTTGTGTTCCTTCTCTGGCTATGTTTCTCTCTGTCAAATAAATAAAATTAAAAAAAAAAAAAACTTAAAAAAAAAAATTTTCTCGGGCGCCTGGGTGGCTCAGTGGGTTAAAGCCTCTGCCTTCAGCTCAAGTCATGATCTCAGGGTCCTGGGATGGAGGCCCGCATTGGGCTCTCTGCTCAGCAGGGAGCCTGTTTCCTCCTCTCTCTCTGCCTGCCTCTCTGCCTACTTGTGATCTCCCTCTGTCAAATAAATAAATAAAATCTTTAAAAAAAATTTTTTTTCTTTTAGGGTGCCTGGGTGGCTCAGTCAGTTAAGCATCCAACTCTTGGGTTCAGCTCGGGTCACGATCTCCGGGTGGTGGGATCGAGCCCCACACTGGGCTCTGCACTCAGAGCAGAGTCTGCTTCAGAGTCTCTCTCCCTCTCCCTCCTCTGCACCTCCCCCTCACGCGCTCTCTCTCTCACTCTTTCTCTCTCTAAAATGGGAAAAAAAAATTCTTAAAATCTTTTTCCTTTTTATGTACTTTTATTGTTTTACTGAAGTCTGATTGACATAAAACATTATAATTGCTTCAGGGACTCAATATAATGATTCAGTATTTGTTAATTTATTTATTAGAGAGAGGGAGAGAGAGAGAACACAAGCAGGAGGGGCAGAGGGAGAATCTCAAGCAGACGCGGAGCAGAAAGCAGAGCTCCGTGTGAGACTCGATCCCACCACCCTGAGACCACAACCTGAGCCAAAACTAAGGGTCGGGCACTTAACCGACTGAGCCACTCAGGCAGCCCAATGATCCGATACTTGTACACATTGTGAAATGATGGCCACTACAGCTCTAGCCACCATCTGTGTTCTTCTTGTGATGAGAACTTTTAGGATCTGCTCTCTTAGCAACTTGCAGATACACCATACGGGATTAGGAATTATAATCCCCGTGCTGTATGTTGCATTCCCACTCGGATTTTACAGCTGGAAGTTTGTACTTTTCGACCCCCTTCACCCACGTGACCTACCCCCCCACCCCCCACCTCTGGCAATCACCCATCTGTTCTCTGTATCTAGGAGCTTGGTTTGTTCTTTTGTTTGTTTGTTTGGGGGGGATTTTTCTAGATTCCACACAGAAGTGAAATCATACGGTATTTATCTCTCTTATTTCATTGAGCGTAATGCCCTCAAGGTCCAGCCATCTCACAGATGGTATTCCTCTTAATGGCTGAATAATATTCCCTTGTCTACAGCCACATCTTCTTTATTCACTCATCTATCCATGGACCCCTAAGTTGCTTCCATACCTTACCTATTATAAATAATGTTGCAATGAACACAGGATGCCTCTATCTTTTTGAGTCAGTGTTTTGTTTCCTTCAGATAAATACCCGGAAATGGAATTGCTGGGGCATATGGTATTCTTTTTTTTATTGGTATATAATCAACACACAATATTGTTAGTTTCAGGTGTACGACATAATGATTCAACAATTCCCTCCATTACTCAGTGCTCATCATGATAAGTGTGGTCACCGTCTGTCACAAAATTACATTATTACAGTCTCATTAACTACACTCCTTAGGCTTTGCTTTTCACCTCCGTGATTTATTTTGTTGACTTGAAGTTTGTATTATATTTCTATTTTTTATTGTGATCTGAATTTGTATGCTTTATTTTTCAAGATTATTTTTAAGTCATCTCGACACCCAACGTGGGGCTCGAACTTACAACCCTGAGATCCAGAGTCACGTGCTCCACCGACTGAGCCAGCCAGGCACTTTCACCGGATGAATCGGATAGTACGTGAATTATATCTTGATAAAAATGCTGTTTAAAAAGGTGAGTCAAGTTCAAGAAGAAGGTTAACTGAGGAACAGTCCAGGTGGTAAGGAAATATGAACAATGCTCAAGGTGATAGAAGAGTGACCAGAACCTGGGAAACACTGAATTGATACGTTAGATCCTCAAGCTATAGGTGGGTTCAAGTCCCAGGGGCTCCTGACTTTGCCTCCTGGACCTCAGTGTCCTCATCTGGAAATCAGGAACGAGAAGAGTTCCCACCTCCTGGAGTCACCATGAGAACTACGGGAGCGATCACAGTGTCTGAAACATCCTGGGGGGGTAGACAGATGGCAGAGTCGTTACCGGTCATCCCCATGACTTTGCAAGAAAACTGAGGCTCACAGAGGGGATGGGACCTGCCTGAGGTCACATGCTGGGAAAACTGGGGCTCACCCTCTGAACCTCTGTCTTCACCCGCACACAAGTCCCTCCTACCCAGTCAAGACGACTCACACGAGCCTGCCCCACCCAGGCTGGTAAGTCCTTTCCCAAAAGTGAGCCCAACCTGAACCAGCCAGGCATTGGCTGATGGCCTGCGGGGTGACAGGGAGCTGCCACAACTCCCTGCGATCCAGCCCAGCAACGGAGGCCCAGGTGCATGGCGGGGGAGGGGAGGGAAAGGCAGGAGTCTAGCACAGCACTTTGCACACACGCGTGCTACTACTATTATCTGCTCATCACTCTTATTCACCCTCCTCATTCTTATCTTCACCCAGATTTTCTTGGGGACACACCAGTCATCAGACAAACATTTATTGAGTGTACCTACGTCAGGCACTGTTCTGGGGACAGGACAGTGGACGACACAAAGTCCCTGCCCTCCTAAGGGTTCTAGTCCCACAGGGGAGACAGGTATTAGAGAAAAAATACATAATTTTCAAACAGCAGAGGGGCAGGAGTGGGGGTGGAGGAAGGTGTTGGGGAGGGCTGTCCTCCACCTCCACCCCCATTCTGGCACCTGTGGGACAACCATGTCCTCCCTGTCCTCCACCCCACCCTGCCTCCACCCCAGGTCCATTCTCTGCTCAGCAGCTAGAAGAATCTCTTTAAAACCCAAACCCACATCCCATCACAAAAGGGCCGCCGCACTTACCACGACGCCATGCCGCTCTGCACCGTGCCTTCCTCCTTGCTTCCTCTGCTCCTTTGGTTCGTCTAGCATTTCCAACTTGCTCCTGCCTCAGGGCCTTTGCACTTGCCAGTGCTTCTGCCCAGAACCTTTCCCCCGCCAGGCCCTTTAGGTTGCCCCCTTGTTGGCTTTAGGTCTCACCTCAAAGTTAATTTCTTCAAAGAGCCCCCAAATTATTTCCCTTATTCCCATCTAAAACAGGAATTTGGGGGTGCCTGGGTGGCTCAGTTGGTTAAGCATCTGACTCTTGATTTCGGCTCAGGTCAGGGTCTCAGAGTTGTGAGATCAGCCCGGCATCGGGCCCCATGCTAAGCACACAGCCTGCTTAAGATTCGCTCCCTCTCTCTCCCTCGACCCCTCTACCCCATCCTCCATTCACCCTCTCTCTCTAAAAATAAATAAATAAATAAGTAAAATAAAAAATAAAACTGACTGTCTTATTAATGGGACCGTGTACCTGCTCCTCCCTTCACTAGAGCATCTGGCCCATAAAGGCGCTGAATCCTGTCGTATCCTTAATACAGTACCTGGGTACCTGGGACAGAGAAAGTGCTCAATAAATAGTTGCATGGGAGGGATGGAGGGATGGAGGGATGGATGGATGGACGGACGGAAGGAAGGAAGGAAGGATGAATGGAAGGAAAGAAGGAAGGAAGGAAGGAAAGAAGGAAGGAAGGGAGGGAGGGAGGAAGGGAGGGAGGAAGGAAGGGAAAAATGGATGGGTGGGTGGATAGGTTGGTGGATAGAAAAAAATATATATGGGTAAATATAAGGATGGACAGAAGAAGGAATGGAAAAGTAGACGGAGGGTAAACGGAAGAATCGATGGGGGACCACATCCTTTGGGTGGTTCTGACCATGTGTTCATGAGTACAGGGTCCTGAATTCAAATCTTTCATGAGTATGGTTTTCTGAGTGGGCAGAATGAAATAAAGCATTTAGTGAGTGCTCAGTAAATGTTAATCATATTATTTTAGTTACTGTTAAGCACCGTAATATCTATCTAGGTGGTTGACATTAGGTTGATTTTGGTGGGGTGCTTTGTGTGTGTGTTTTGCTTGTGTTCTACAATGAATCTGGATTGTTTCTGTAAGAACCACGCACACACTTAACACTTAAAGCTCAGCACCTCTCTCCAGCTTCATCTTGGGTTTCGGGCCTGGTCCAGCCGCCCACCCTACAGCCACCCCCTCACACTAGACACACTCTGAAAGCATAAACCCCCCAGGATCGTGCTCCCCGTGGAAGCGCAGTCTAAGAAGCCCGTCCAGAGACAGCGGCCCAGGAAGGGCACAGTTGGGACAAGGGGATGCCCACATCACAGCCCAAGCCGGCAGCACACGGGGCATCTCAATACTGCCGACCAGCCAGACTCCTCTCTCTGCGGTCCAGCCCCCCAAAAATACAGTTTCTGGCTGCGCCTTCAGTACCACATCCCACAACAAGAGCCAGACGACCCATTCGCAGGTTTGGGAGACATCTGGGAGGTGCCATGCTGTGGGTGCGATATTTGACCCGGAGAACCCCAGGGGTACCCTCAGGACTCAGCAGCCATCCTTCAGAGCAGTTGAGTGGGTGAACGGGGCCTGGGGTGCCACTACTGAGGGGCAACAGACAATGCAAACAAGTAGTGGGTTTCAGGACCAGCCCCAGGGGCACGTTGGGCTGGGCTGCCCGCCTCGCAGACAGACAGCCCTGCGGAGCACCAGCAAAGTAGAGGGAACCACGGTGGCAGCCTGATCACCTACAGCACGCTGGCTGTTTCATCACATAGTCGAGGGTGTGCAGCCCGGCTAAACGTCCTCTCAAACAGGGGCCCCTGGGTGGCTCAGTCGGTAGAGCTTCCGACTCTTGATTTCGGTTCCGCTCAGTCTCGGGGTCGTGGGTTCGAGCCCTGCATCAGGCTCCATGCACAGAACGCAGTCGGCTTAGGATTCTCCCTCTCCCTCTCCCTCTGTCTCCCTCCCCTGGCTCTCTCTCTCTCTCTTTCAAATAAATAATAAAATCGGGGGAAAAAAAAGGACTCCCAAGGAATGTGGAATCTGATGGCAAGACAGTAGATTAGCAATTGCAGTGACGGTTTATGACAAGATTTCAGTGTGATGAACACAGTAAGTACCGAGTCAGCATTTTTGTTACAAACGTTCTAAATGACGACAATCGGGAGGGGCCCCTGACAGGGCACCTGGTCTGCCAGCAGCCTTCACATATTGGCCACAACTACCTCTTAATTGGAGACCTCCTATTAGCCCCATTTTACAGACAGGGAAACTGAGGCTAGGTCAAGTGGCCTAACTTACCCATAGTCCCAGAGCCAGCCAGTGGCACCATCACATGCCTCCCTGGGTATCACCAACCTTAACCTCACCTCTGAAAATCAGGCCCCATTAACCCCTTCCTCTCCAGCCCTCTGGGTCCCACTGACGTCCCACTGACCCTGCCTCTTGTTCCAGGGGAGGCTGAGCCCAGCCTGAAGGCACAGCTGTGCCAGGGGAGGAGGAGGAAGGGTTCCTGGTGAGCTCATCTTACAGGGGGGCCACTTCCAGCCCCCTGGGACCATCCAGCTGCTTTAACTTGGACAACGCCCAGGCCTCCTCGGGGACAGGAAACGTCCCTGAGTGATAAAGATCAGGACTGGCTTGTAAGAGCATCCAGAACGCTAGGTGTGGGCCAACACCCCGAGCCCAAGCTCCATCCTGAGCAGCCCCATCTCTGACCCAAAATGGAGCAGCACGGGGCACTCCCTGGAGGAGGTGGTCTGGGGGTCCCCCCAGCCTAATGTCCAAATCCACCAGTTGCATACTGCAACAATCCTACAAAGGGAGTCACAGCGCAAAACCAGAAAAAAAATACACATACATATAAAATGATGGTTAGTAGAAATTATGCATTTGCTGTGCGCCACACACCTCTAATCCCTTCCGTACATCAACTCACTGAATCCTCATGCAGCCCCCTTCACAGAAGAGAAAGAGGCTTGGAGAGGGGATGTGGCCTGCCTAAGGTCATAGCTAGGAGGTCCCTGAGCCAGGAATGGAACCAAGCCAGCTGAGAATAAAGCCAAGAGTCTGAAATCCAAGACACGGTGCCAACATTTTTCAGTCGTCAGTACATACGCACGGTGTGACCAACAAGTCTAGAAATCATGCTTCAAATATTACTACTGGTTATCTTTAGGTGGGGTTATAAGGGTGTTGTCTCTTCCTTGTGGATTATCTGTGCTTCTAAACGCTCCACAATGAAAAATATATTGTATTATAATATAAACGTCTATAAGTGTATTATAACAAGGACAGAGAGAAGATAAAAATCATTAATTTGGAAATGAAAAGAGTCACTTAACAAGCAGCAACCACCAGCCACCACATGCCAGGTTGTGGAGGGGACAGCCGAATAAGGCACAAGGACCCACTAAAGGTAACTACGAAGGTATGAGAACGCCACAGTACCCCAGGGAGACGCATGCGGGGGGCTTACCTAACAGTGCCACCCACCCACCCACCCAACAGGACAGCACAGACAGCGACTCACCTTTCACCCCACATTCACCCGAGTGACCTCACCGAGAGCTCCCCACCAAGTGCGTAGGCAGGCGTCGGAATCCCCATTCCACAGGTGTGAACACTGAGGCTGAGAAGGGAAGCCACTCCCGTGGTTGTGGACCCGACAGCCAGGGCCGCAAGGCTGCAAACCTGGATGGTGTCTTCATGCTGCTGCCGCCGCCCGTGGAAGATCCACCTTTCAAGGGTGACTCGGGCCCCAGATCGGGCGCTGGGTGACATGCAGGGAGCCCCGGCGGAAGCCCAGCTGACCCCAACTAAAGCCAGGGCAGATGGCTCACACTTGGGCTGCTGGGTCAGCCAGCATGCTGGGCATTCCAAAAATTCCTCCAAAGCTTTCTGCTGCCCCCCTCAACAAAAACCCCATTTTTAATGAACCGGAATAAGGAAAAGCAGAGGGGCTGTGATTAAGGCACGTGGGCAAAGGCGATCCTGGGAGGCTTGAGGGCCTCCTTTCCGGAGTTAGTGCTGACCATCGCCGATCACCTGTCGCCTCTCCAAGAAGGTGGTCTGCTAGTTGCCAAGGAGCAGCCAAATTCCGGGAGCATCATGGGAAACAGTTTGGCTGCAAAGCTGACGGAAGGGGGATGGGAGAACGGTGGCCCCGGGCCCCTGCTCCCCCCGAGAGCCCTGAGCACACCATTCTTCACTTCCTCTTCTCACTCCCCTAAGAGGGCAGGGGCCTGCATCCCAAGCAGCCCCAGGCCCGGCACAGGCCCTGGTACACAGTGGGTGCTTAATAAATAACAAGAATGTGGACGCCTGGGTGGCTCAGTCGGTTAAAGCCTCTGCCTTCGGCTCAGGTCGTGATCTCAGGGTCCTGGGATTGAGGCCCACATCAGGTTCTCTGCTCAGCAGGGAGCCTGCTTCCTCCTCTCTCTGCCTGCCTCTCTGCCTACTTGTGATCTCTCTCTGTCAAATAAATAAATAAAATCTTTAAATAACAAGAATGTAAAGGATCAACCATCCCAGGGCAGGGAAGGAAATGCTGCACTGGGAATTCTCAGGGCAGAGACAGTATTTTCCACGGGGTCAGCGGAAGAAGGGGAGAAGGCATCGGGCCTCCTTGAGCGTTATTAAAGGGAGTCTGGGTTTGTAGGAGGCAGGCCTGAGTTCAAATCCAGACTCTGCCACTTCTACCTGAAGCTGAACTCCCCACCCAGTTCCCCTTCCCCAGTGAAAGAGGCCCAGAGAGGGGTAGAGGCTCACCTAAGGCCACACAGCAGAGTAGCCGGTATTAGAACTCATTCTACAACACTCTATGTCCTCTCCCATGACCTAGGATCCCTTCACGTGCCGAGGACAGTCCCTGGCGAGCAGGCAATCAGTTCCAGAAACAAAGGCAAGAGTTTCCAGGGCTGGGCCTAAAATGAAAGAAACGATCGTGGGCAGCTTCCCAGGCCAAGGGGCCCTGGGAGTTCCCTGCCGGTGACAGCGGGCCCAGGGCAGCGATCCGTGGGCACAGCGCCCACCTAGGCCCAGGCTTCATATCCGGGCAGGGCAGCTGGCGCCAGTTCACTCGGTGACCTCAGTGTCCCCAACGCGCCTGCTGATAGCCCCTCCTGCCGGGAGGCCCCACACACCCTGAGTTTCCTTCCCCCAGCAGCGTCTCACCGCCCCCTGGGTAAACAGGCCGGTCCCTGAAAGGGCTGTCATCACTGAGGACACAAAACAAAAAAGAAAAGAACTATAAACAGTTAGCTAGGAGCTGCAGCCTGACCCGGCCTTTGAAAATACAGCCGGGCCCCCAATGGGTGGGACGCCACCGAGGACAACCACACACAGAGGGGCTCCAGGGCTCCCCGCCTGCCACTAGCTGCGAGTGGGCTGGGCGGCGGGGAGGCGCTCCAGCTCTCAGAGGCTCAGCTTCCTCATCTGTAAAATGGGAACGACACCAACACCTGTGTCCATAGGCTGGCGAAAGGATCCTGTAAAGGATGAGATAAAATAATGCGCAAGCCCACGTGTCCGTCTGGGGAGCTGCGATGTGAGAAGCAGTCGATCCAAGCTAACTATTACTTCTTATTATAGCTCCTGTTACTATTTCTGCCGCTACCACAAGCAAGAGAGATTTACATCGTGATTTATAAAGCAAGTCCTTGGGGTATCTTACGCAAATGTGCTTTAAAGACCATAAGGTGATCTTGTTCCAGGGAAGGGTTCCCATCTTGCAAGTACCTACTATGTGCAGGAAGCTCACCCAGTCCCACAAGGACCTCACAGGGAAAACTTCAGCATCTTCCTTCTGCCGATGAGGACTGAAGCTCAGAGAAGCCAAGTCACTTGCCCAAAGTCACACAGCAGTGACGCTATGGAGAGGACAGAAGGCTGGGATGGTCCAGCTCTGTCCTGCTTTCCCCCCAGGGAAGCAGCAGGGGAAGGGGGGTCAGGACCCAGGCACTGCGGTCAGGCTGTCTGGGCCTGCATTTACCCTTCCCAGCAGGGGACCTGGGCACGGAACTCCCTCTTTGAGCGCTTTCTGTCAAATGGGGGCATGAGAATCACAAGAAACACAGGTGAGCACAATGCCTAGGAGAGAAAGAACACCCTACTTCTTGGTTTTTGCTATAAATAACAGCAACGTTCTCAAAAGCCAAGACTCAGCAAATGGATGAAAGGTGGCCTCACTCATCAACCCCAAACTTTTTTTTTCAAGATTTTATTTATTGATTTTTGGGCGTAAGGAGAGGGCATGCACAAGCAGGAGGAGGGGCGGGGAAAGAAGGAGAGGGAGAGAATCCCAAGTAGGCTCCCCACTGAGCACGGAGCCCGATGTGAGGCTTGATCTCACAACTCTGAGATCATGACCTGAGCCAAAACCAAGAATCAGATGCTTAACTGACTGAGCCACCTGGGAGTCCCAACCCCAAACTTCCAAAGGCACAGAGGCCCAGGTAGAAAACCACCAGGTTCACACAGGTCAGAAAGGCTATCCTTTCTTGCCACCAGTGACATCCTGGCCCATCTGAGACTCACCATATGGATAAGGAAATGCTCAGAGAGGTGAAGCGACCTGCCTGGGGTCACACAGGAATCCCATGTGTGGGGCATCCCGGAATCTCCACCTGCCCCACCCAGCTTCCTTCAGAAACCCACAGCTGACACCCAGGAGAGTCCCATTTTCCCCAGCACAGGACTGGGCATGAACACATGAAGGAGGGAGGGAGTGACCCCACGTCTGCGCCTAGCTTGGGTGGCCTCCACGAATGCTCTCCAGCACGGGCTCCTGAAGCCTGGTGAGCACTCCCACCTTGAGCAGTGGGAACATTCCTGAAATGCAGAGCTTCCGGGGCTCCTCCCTGGCTGGACTGGGGCTGCCCCAGGTGTGAGAGTGCAGAGCGGTAGATAAAGGCACTCGGTCCTCCCCCAGCCTGCCCTGGGGGACAGAATGTCGTCGAAACAGGGAACCGTGAACAGACAGCCCTCCAGCCACAGCAAAGTGGGGCAGGGCACCTGCTCAGAAGCTGAGATCCTAGAAGCACCCCTCTTCTCACCCTTTTCCCCAAGGCCCTGCGGGTTCTCAGGACCAGAAGTAAGCCCCCGGGGCCTTTGCAGACTAATAATAATATGAGACAATAACAAAAAGAAAGTTGACGCATGCACATTTATGAGCACGCACTATGCATGAGCCCAGCTAATGAGGCAGATGCTAGTGTTGCTCCCGGCTTACAGACGAGGAAAGGCAGGCACCTGCCTGGCCCACAGTCACACAGCAGGAGAGTGGGGGCACCTGGAACTGAACCCAGGCAGTCCGGATACAGACCCCAACAGTGTTCCCAGGGAATTGGGATCCGATTCTGGAGAAGTCCACCCTCCCCCTCAGTCACGCTAACAGGCACACCAAGGGTCGCACAACCTGGCCAATGGTCACAAGCAGGGACCCTACAGCCACTTTACAGACGGGGAAACTGAGGCCAAGAGACGTAATGAGGCTGGTGGACGGTCACATGACCCACAGCGGCAGAGCTGGGACCTGAACATAAATCTGACTCCTCCCCAGCCTCCCCCTGGCCTCACTACCACCCACCGGGCTCGGCTACCCGTGGCTGCAGGTACACAGCCTGAGGAACCCTAAACCGAATCCCAAGCAAACATCAGTTAAAGGGGCATCTGGGTGGTACGGTCGGTTAAGCGTCTGACTCCTGATTTTGATTCAGAGTTGTGGGATCGAGCCCCGTGTCGGGCTCCACACTCAGCATGGAGCCTGCTTGAGACTGACTCTCTCTCCCTCTCCCTCTGCCCCTCCCCCATGCTCTCGTTCTCTCTAAAATAAATAAATCTAAAAAAAAAAAAGTCAGTAAGACAATGGTGCCTCACCTTCACAACACACAGAACACCTGCTTGCCCAACAGCGAGTCCGAGCTTCGCGGCAGCTCTGACTGAGACGGCACATTATTCCCATTTTCCAGATGGGAAAAGCAAGGCTCACACTGTTGAACCCGGTTCTGGGTTATCAACTCTAACCAGGTCTCCTTATGCAGAGAGAGCCCTCGTCCGATGGGTCCCACACAAATGAGGCTCCATGATTCCCAATGCCCTCTCCGGGCGGACCCTCCACCCAGGCTCCATCCTGCCCCCTTCAGAAACCTGATCGTGATGCGCTGTATTTACCGCTTAGGAAACATAGACTCCCTCCCTCTCAGCCTCCAGTGGCGGAGTGTATGTCTTTCTGCCTGACCCTGGGCTCGGCCATGTGCCTTGCTTTGCTCAACAGAGAGAAGAGGAATGCCACACCCGAGATCCTAGTAGAGACTTTTTGAGGGACCACGGGTTCCCCACTGAGCTCCCGAGCGTCTGCTGTCTATCACAGAAAAGCTGCTGCCCACCAGCTGGGTATTGAGACAAGATACATGGGACAGTCATGTACCCAATTTAAAGCCCGATGTCCAAGCTGCCCCCTAAAACCCAGCCAAGTTCAGCTGCGTCACCTGCTGACCTGGGAGCACGAAACACATGGTTTGCCGGTAAAGGTCACCGCAACCAGGGAGATGCTTGTTACACGGCATCACCTTAGGCAAACCGGGCTGATACGGAGCCACCTGTCTCTAGCGGGAAGCACATGGCCTCGCGTGTACAGCGGGCAAGTATCTTCCTGGACACAGCCCCCAGCAGGCTGGATTCAAATCCAAGGGCTGCAAAGTGTGCTGCCTGCAGGAACTATCACCCTCCTACAGTCACGGCAAATGGCGCCCCATGGCCACCAGTAAGGCGAAGCCATCCACTGCTCCCCCCCACCCCGAAACACACCAGCAGGCCTCAGGAGGGATGTGAGACATGCAACAGCTCGGGAGGGAAACCGGGCAGGCTAGATCCACATCCCAAGCCCCCTTTACTCCAACAACTCCACATCCTGGAATCCATCCTCCAACTGGAACGCAAGGAGCGTGCCAGCACACAGAACAGGGAAGTCTATTACCCACGGGGTGTCACGCAAAAACCACGCACTCAATGCCCACCTACGGGGCATCTGTCCAACACCTAAGAGCACACTGGGGTCTTATTCAGCTTTTTAAGAGTAGGGTAGGTCAACATATTCTGAAATGGGGAAGTGTCCAAATCTATTTTTAATGTATGTGTGAAATTCTTTGTTTTATCATCGCTGATGTTAAAAGAATATGTCTCCATGGACAGATTCATCTGTTGATTCCACGACTGTTTGCGGAGCAAACAAGTGAAGACAGATAGGGCTTCTGCCTTCTCGGAGCATAAAGTCTAGAGGTGGAGCAATTCAAGGGTACCAACTCCATTACAAGGGTAACAATCCTCAAAAACTGAGCACTGACCACTCACCAGGCCCTTCTCCTTAACTCTGCACAGCAACCCTCAGAAGGAAGACCGCGATTTACCCCTGGCCACAAACGAGGAAACTGGGGCTCAGAGAGGTTAAATCACCTGCCCAGGGGCACACAGCCCATAAGTGGCAAAACCAAGATTCAATGCCTTCCACGTGGCTCCACGGTGAACATAAAAGTAACTCAGATAACTCGCAGAATGTGACAAGGGCTGACACGGGAAGACTCGCTTGTCACTTAGAATAATATCATTTTGCCACTTTGAAGTATGTGGAGTGTTACATATTCCTCTCCCAATACAGATGTATATATAGCGTACGTGTATATATCACCTAGTGAGGTAAATATCCCAAGATGACGCTTTGGGGACATATTTATATTCTTAATAGAGACAAGGCTATTGAACATTTCAAAGGTCATCTAACTGAGCAATTAAGTGACAGCAGTGATACAGAGCAGGAGCCAATCCACGATCATTTGCACACCTGTCTCCCTTGGCCTCCCCACCAGTTTTTCTTCCCATCCAACTGACCAGATTCCTGAGGAGAGGATTTCTGAGGGCAGAGACTCTTTTGAATCACCCACATATGATGCTCAATAAAATATTCATTACCAAGAAGGGGAAAATGTGTGTGTGTGTGTGTGTGTGTGTGTGTGTGTCGCTCAAATGAAACCGTGTGCCTGTAAATGATAGGAGTTTGAATAGTGGGAATGGATAGGAATCCCAGAGCCTGAGCTTGATAAAACTACAAAATCAACGGTCCTCCAAACAGGAATCACCCAAGTTTGTTGTGAAAAATTAAAAAAAAAAAAAAAAGAGTTTAGCCCAGAGCCTGGCGCATATGGGGGGTTCAGTGAATAGTGGGTATTCTGATGTGTTCTGTGCTTTACTCTACAGTCTCTCCAACTGTCCCATTTTACAGAGGAAGAAACTGAGGTTGTTAAAGGGAATGCTTGTCTGGGGTCGCAATTCTATCTGCCTAGGTGAGTGGGGTAAGGCATACTGAACTCCTGGACAGGGATTTCCTCCCTTTTTTAAAAAAATTTATTCATTTTAGAGAGAGAGCAAAAGTGTGAATGGGGGAGGTGCAGAGGGAGAGGGAGAAGCAGACTCCCAGTGAGCAGAGAGCCCAACATGAAGCTCCATTCCAGGATCCTGGGATTATGACCTGAGCAGAAGGCAGACACTTAGCCGACTGAGCCACCTAGGAGCCCCCTTCCTGCCGTCTTTCATATCCCAAACCTGGCAAAACCTTCCTGCTTGGGCATTTAGGGAGTGACAGGAGGTGTAAAGAGAATTTTTATCTCCGATGGTCCTTCATTCATTGAGCGCACTGTGCGGTGTGGGCATACCAATTGGCAGGCAGTTCTCCAGTTAGGCTATGCCTTCGCCTGGGCTGCTCCTTCTGCCTGGAATGTCCTCCCCTCGCCTCCTACCCATCCTTCAGGCTGTCCAGCACCCCCACGCGCCCCCCTACACACCAAGTCGGGAGGGAAGCTCCCTGCCCGAAGCACATCCTGAGGACAAGCCAAAATGATCATTACCACACCCACGACTTAGTGAGCACAGACCCGTGCACACACTGTGCCTGGCACTTCCGTGTCCTGCTTCCCTGGACTCACATGACGACCCTTTGAGCGAGGGGAGTAGCCTATTGTGAGCCCATTTTACAGATGAGGAAGTTGAGTCTCAAACCAAGTATGAGGCCCGAGACCACGGCCAGGAAAGGCGTGGGCTCTCCTTTCGATCTCTGCCTCCTCCTGGAAGCCTCCCTGGGTTTAGCCTGCTGAACCCTGATTCAGCCGCACCAGCGTGAGGCTCATCTAGTCTACCTCACAGATGCCAAACATCCACAAGCTGTAAGTCGGAAGCAAGTTCAAATCCCTGCTCTGCCAAGGTGAGTGGCAAAGACCCTGCCCCGTTACAGAGTCCTGCATCCGTGAAATGGGAATAAGGAGTCTCGCTCCCTCACACAGGAAGGTGATGAGCGCAAGTGTCAAGTCCCAAGGATGGGGATGTTTATGACCACGCCTGGGCTGGTAGCACAGGGACGCTCAGCATGGTCTTAAGGCCACTTCCCAGGGCGGGGGGCGGGGGTCCCTCCTCCCAAGAGACCGCTCTGTCTCCAGGAAGGGTCTGCAACTACACAGCTCTCTAGATATCATACTGGCCAACGTCCGTATGCAAGTTCAGACAACCGCCTCTCATCTGGATTTTTCTAGCAGCCCCTCCCTGGCCTCTGAGCCTCCTCCTGAGAGCAAGACAAGCTTCCCAAGACATACATCTGACCCCTCCCACAGAGAAACTTCCACAGCACCCCACCGCCCTGGAATAAAGTCCAAACCCCCACAAACGGTTGACCTGGCTCCAGCCAGAATCTCCTGCCAACACCCCATGCTCCCTCCTGCGCTCAGGCCGTTCTGTTCCCTTTTTCTGGCCCACAACACCATCGTCTTCCCGCTCCAAGCTCTCCAAGGAGCTAAACTCCCTGACCCCCGCCTCTCCCCCTGCCAGAAGGGAGTCATCACCCCCTCTGCCCAATACCAGAGTTCTCTCTAGACAACTGTCTCCTTTCACCAGCCTTTACCCCTCAACTCTGTGAACTCTGGCCTCCTCTTTGACAGTGTCTTGAATACTTATTGCATGGCACACACGCAGGAAGGAAGGAAGGAAGGAAGGACGGACATTTAAAATATTCCTCCGGGGTTCTTTTTCTGAATTGGTCAGAGATGTGCTCTGGAGAGGCCGTGAGAGAGGCTATGCTCAGGGCCCGACAGTGGGGTGCTCCACCCTCCGAATCTGGGGCTGCAACCCCAACATGAAGGTCAGCACAACTGCCTCAGTGGACTGCTGGAATGTGACTCCAGGAGGACTGGGCCTACCCTGCCCTGTGTCAGCAATAAAGTAGGTGCTCAAGACCCACACTGGGTGACTGAGTGAGCACACTCATGCACCCGCCAGCCACGGCCCAGACCCCGTGCTGGACCCTGCCCTGCTCTCACGGTAACTGCATCCTTGTCAGGCACACAAACCCTTTAAAAGCGATTCCCCCTAGAACCACCAAGCCCAGGGCTAGTGTCTGCACAACTCCCTTGGGAACTGTCCCAGGGATGAGATGCCTGTGTCTACAGGTGAATGCATGCTTCTCCAGGAGCCTCCTCGGATTAGGAAAAGGAAAGCTGAGCCAAGGGAGAAGCTTTGTCCAAATGCCCTGGTTACTGATTAGCCAAACCCCAGAGTCTCTCTCTGGCAAGGAGGATCAGAGAAGGCAATAAACCCCTCTAGAGGGAGTTAAATACCCCTCTAATCCTGCAGTTTAAAAAGACAGCCAGTTGCCTTTCTGGAGCTTCCCTGGGATACTGTAAGGGAAGTGCAGGGGATGGAACCTGGGACAGAAGGGGCCACAGAAGGAGGGCCCACTAATATTTACAGAGCCCCTACCAGTTTCATACCTATCACACCAATTAATCCTGCCGGCGACTCGGAAGAGGGAGCACTTTGACCCTCAATCCCACACCATTTTGCCCCAAGAGGAGACCCGGCTCAGAGACGTGAAGTATTTTGCCCAAGGTCACAAAGAAGCTGCAAAGAAAAAGGTTCTTTCTTTGTGCAACAGGTACAGTCCTTTCCCTTCCAAAAGGTAATGGCTGCTCCTGGCTAGAGAAAGTTCAGTCCCAGCCGGCAGGAAGCCCAGGCCACCTAAGGCGGCCGCGGAGGTCACACACCCCGCTACAGGACGTGAGTAGGGCTTCAGGGCGCGGCGCCTCGCCTCCGAAGCGAGTGTGTGCCAGGAGGGTGTTGAAAGGTCGGAGCCGGGGCGGGGGTCAGCGGGCTACTTCCCCTCCCGAGGGCCCCGCCTGTGGCCCGAAGCGGCGCCGCCGGGGGGATGAGGGCCATCCAAATCCGCCCGGGAGCAGGGGGGCCGAACCTTAATCCCATCAGGGCGCTTCAGCCCCGGGAAGGCGCGCGGAGGGGAGCGCAGGCTCGGCGGGGAGGGCGCGTCCCGAGCTGCCGAGCCCCGGAGCCCCGGCGCCGGAGGGGCCCCACGCGCTGCTCTCTCCACCACCCCAGCTGCCCGAAGGATCCTCTCGCCCCGGGCTCGGCCTCGCCGACCACCCCCGCTTCCCAGTGCCCAGCTCCGGGCCTCCAACACGCAGGGACGTCCAGATCCTAGCCGCTCCCGGCTGGGTACCCGATCTCCGGCGATCCCCCAGCTCCTCGGCCACCAGATCTCCTCTTGGAATCCATAGCCAAGGCTCGGACAAGCGTCGAGGGGTGGGGGGATGGGGGAGGAGGGGAGGAGATCCAACTAGCTCCCAGTCTCCAATCACCGACCCCCGCCACCCCCAGGCTGGAGATCCAATGGAACCTCAGGCCGCCGGTGCCGGATCCACTCCTGGGTTCGACTCCCAAGTCTTCAACCTGGTGGTGCGGAATCCATTGGCTGCCCTGTGCGGGATCTTCCCGCGGGATCCAATCCCAAGTCTCGGGAGACGGATCCCCAGGTTCCCAAATCGGGGTCCCTCCCTCCATGCATTCCCAGAGCTAGGGGGGATCCACTGGGTCCCCACCTCTTCCCCAGCCAACTTTGCCAACTTTTCTCCCGGGGCCTTAGCCAAGCAGAAACTTGACTGCCATCGCCCACCGTCGCCTCCACAGCCCCTTCGTGAGCCAGGCACTGGGGACAGACAACCCGCCCCCACAGCCGGCGGCCGCCGCACAACCTACCCTGCAGCCGCTGCCGCCTGCCCGTGCCGCGCCGCCACCTGCCCGCAGCCCGAGGCACCTGCCCGCGCCGCCGCGGCCCGCGCAGCCTAGCCTGCTGGAGGCGGGGCCTCGGGCGGGGAAGCGCCCCCGTCGCCATGGGAACAGCGGCCGGCGGCGCTTGCGCGGAAGGACCCGGGGCGGAGCGCTGCCGGCCCGACCCGCGAGCGCCGGCCGTCTCCTAGGCCTGGGGACTACCCGCGGGTCAGAGGTCGCGAGCGCGGCGGGGACACTCCTCCCGGAAGGGCTCCGGGCCTGCGAGCGCGCGACGCGAACGTGCTCTAGGTCCCCGCCCGCGTTCCCAGGACCACCCCCAGACCTCGGCCAGGATCTCCCGCAACGCGCGCCGGCCCGCGAGAGCCTAAGGCAGCCCGGGAACTCAGGAGGCGCTGGGTAAAGCCTCGGCCATTGAATCGTCCCGGCTGCGGGCGCCCGCCGGGGAGCTGGGGAGATCTGCACGAGGTCCTGGCGCCCCCTCGCGGCGGGCAGGGGCTCTGCACCGCAGGGCCCGCGGGCGTGACGGGAAACTATTCGCTACACTTGGGGGGGGGGGGCCGCCTGCTGTAGGGCATGGCTGCTGCCATTGGGTTGTGGTGGGAGGCCAGGGAGACTTTGAGAGTTGAGAGACGCGTAGGAAGTCGCCTCTCGACAAGAAAATGCCTGTGTTGCTATCTTTCACTCATTTTTATGCCATCTATCTTCATTAAGCACCTACTGTATACCCTGGAGGCTGAACACCCAGTGGTAAAGCAGCTAGCAGTATTTGGGCTCTTGTGGAACTTACAGACATTCCAAAAATAATTGCACAAGTAAATCGAATTGCACTGGTGACAAAGCCTCCTAAGGAAATGCACTGGACCTGAGTAACTGGAGGTCCTAAAATCGTGTGCATTGTAAGTCAGTTAGACGTCAAAAGGTAAAGAGGGAGAGCAAACATCACACTGTGGCTTGGGGAGAATTGGTGGGAGGCGCTCTCGCTTCATCTTTCTCTTGATTTGTTGGTGTCTGTGTGTAAGGGAGGCTGCCCTATTGCAGGAGACACACCCTATCAGTTCTTTCTATCTGTACAATAGTCCTTTTGAAGGAGGACTACCACCACCCCCACTCCTCATTCCCAGTACCTAGCATGGGGCTTGGCACATAGTAAGCACTCAGTAAATATTGAGCACAATAAATATTGGGTTAAATGCATGAATGACCAACAGCTGATAATGTATCACCTGTTCCCTCTCCTCTCTAACCTTATAGGAACTCCCTGTCTCTCCCGGGCAAATCTCCATTTTGAACTGAGGGTTCTGTTTAGCCAAATGTTTCGTGTTTCTCTGTTCCCAGTCAGCTTAGTACTCCATCGTATTATTTCCTCTCCATCCCAGAAAGTAAGCACCAAAGGGGAGAAGACAGGCTCCTGCCACCGCCCACAGAAACCCCAAACCCAGGCGTATGCTCAGCTCTGACCAGCCCTCCCCAAATCTTTGCCCCAAGAGCTGCCCAGCCCCAGTCCAGCATCAGCCCTGCAATCTCTGTCAAGCTTTGAGGGAGTCCCAGAAGTGACAAACTACAACTCCCAGG
The DNA here is from genome assembly GCA_004023965.1 of Spilogale gracilis. Taxonomy (NCBI): domain Eukaryota; kingdom Metazoa; phylum Chordata; class Mammalia; order Carnivora; family Mephitidae; genus Spilogale; species Spilogale gracilis. The sequence goes on along the minus strand of PITA01022054.1, from coordinate 7,306 downwards.
GTGCTCCTGGCCTTGAGAGGGGGAGGACTTCCTGGTTCAGCCCCTCAGCTGATCTCCCCCTGCATTCCTGTATCCTCCCATCCAGGTAAGAGGCTGCCAGCCAGCACACAGCCAGGGATCATACCCACACCTTGGAGGTGTCAGGTTGTACATTGTTTCCAGAGTCAACACTCTCACCCCTCCTCCCAGCTCTGGCTTTTCTCTTCCTGGCGATTGAGGACAGTGCCACCCAGGGACTTTCCCAGAACCCCTCCTCTGTGATCTGCCCCCTCCTTCAGGAAGTCTGTCCTGATTTGGCAGCTCTACCCAGTAGAACTTTCTGCAATGGTGGAGATGTTTTATGTCTGTACTGTCCAACATTAGTCACAGGTGACTACTGAGCACTTGAAATGCGGCCACTAGGACTGGAGATCCGAATTTTAAATTGTATTTAATTTTAATTAATTTAAATCTAAACAGCCACATGTGGCTACGGCTACCCTCTTGCACAGTATAGTTGTAGAACTCACGCTCCTTAGCAAAGCCCATATTCATGCATTTTCATTAGTTTATAGTTACCCATTTTTGTTTCTCTTGTAATCTGCCTCCTTCTTGAGGGTGACATGGGCCAGTATTTGAAATGTTTTCCCTTACCACCAGGCCTTTGCCCACACCGTGCCCTCTGTTTGGAACACCTCACCCTTCACCTGTGCATCATCTGTAACAACTGTATATCCTTCAGATCTTTAACCTCACCTCCCCTGAGAAGCCCCCTCTGATTACCATCCCTGACTACAATACTGTGGCCTCTGAGGCTTCCACCCCCCACTAAAGCACTAATCACATAGTGTCCAATTCCCTGCCTTGCTTTCTAGACTGTGAGCTCCTTTGGGAGCAGACTAGCACAAAGTTGGCACTCAATAAATATCCATGGAATTCAGTGTTGAATAACTGGTTTCCTGTAACACGATCCAACGCCCCGCTCACAGCAACAGTAATAATGAAAACTAGCATATGTTGAGCCAAGCACTTGGCCTGCGCTCTCATTAAGCGCCACAATGATCCTATTAGAGAGCCTCTATTATTATCTACCGTTTACAGACTCGGCATCTGAAGCTCAGAGAGGTTAAGTAAATCGCTCAAGGTCACACAGTTGGAGTATCTTGGTCCAGGCTCCCTAGAAAACAGAGCCTGAAGCAAAAGTCACCGGCCCATGCTTTATTGGGGGATGGAATGCCAGCTCCACCAAAGTGAAGGAAAGGGACTCTGAGGGAAAGAACGGGAGCCAACACAACACGTGCCTTATGGGGTTGGCCACAGCGGCTCCTGGAGAGAGCCGGGAGCCCCGGCACGCAGGGCATCTCCAGAGAAGCCACATGAACTATGGCAGGGATGTAAGGCAAGGACTTCTACTGGTACAGCCCAGCTCCAGCCCACTGTGAGTCATGGGTGAGTGGCTTGTGTCAGCCACGCCCTCTGGCAGCCAGGAGGGAAGCCAGTTCTGGAAGAAGAGGCACCAGTGTCCCCCTCTGCCAAGGGTCTGGTTCCACCAGCAGAGACGACAGCTGGGGATCTGGGGGAGGCTAGTCCAACCCTCAGGTCACGTCACTGCGGGCTGAGTGGGCCCAGTGGCTGCCGCAAGTGACCCAGGCCACCGGCGGGGAGGCAAGCCGAGGCTGGAGAGAGGCCGGGGCAGCTGGGTGACTGGGCAGGGCGCAGGTGAGCACACCTGACAAGGGGCATCTGTCAAGCCATCAGGTTGTTACTGCCGTCTGATGTTACTGCCGGTAGACATCAGAACTGGGATTCAGATCCAGTTTTGACCAACTCCAAAACCCTTCAGCAAATAGTGAAACAAAATGAAGAACTGGAAGACTAAGTGGAAAAATCCTTAGCAATGATCTACTCCAGATGCCCCCATTTTACAGATAAAGAAACTGAGGTCCAGAGAAGCAGAGCTGCCCCAACCAAGGCCATCCTAAGTGCAGGTGGCAGAGCTGGGACTTGAACCTCCTCGTCAGGCCTCACTCATGTCTCCTGGACTTAACTTCCTGGACCGTCATTTTTCCTCCTCCAACACCAGCTGCCCTGGGCTCATTTGTCATGGTAGCTTTCACAGCAAGCATTAGAGTGATGTCTCTAGTTCTCACCTGCCCAGCATCCATCCCCCGTCCTCGGCTAACCTCGGTTTCCCCCCTGGAAACCACCGCATCCCCCCATCTGTAGTCCATATAGTTCCACCGAGGTAAGTCTTGTGACCCACCTACCCTATCCCAGTCCCCAACCCCGTACCCCTAATCCTAGGGTCCAGGACTTAGGTCTGGCCAATCAGAAGATTCCCCCATCTTCCTGGCCACAATGATTGGTCCATGGGTAAGCATGTGACCTGAGTTTCTCCCTTGAGAATTCCTCACCACATTTGCAACAACTGTGTGCAAAGAGAAGCTTTCTTTTCTTGGATTGCTTTCCTATGGCCTCAGAAGGTCAGCCAGAAGCCAATACTGTGAGAGAGAATCTGCCTGAGAGTGAAGCCAACCCAGCAGAAAACAGAGCTGAGAGATGGGAGAAAGACAGGTTCTGAAGATAATGCTTGTTCACCTAGATCCCACTGTACCTGAAGCTGATACTAGAATTTGTAGTTAGGGAAGCCGATGAATTTCTCGTTTCTACTTGAGCCAGTTGGAATTGCACTTCCATCACTTACAGCAAAAGACAAGACAACCACTTACATTGTGCCAAGTCTTATGCCAGATGCTAAGGATAAAGATTTTCTGATCCAGTGCCCACTTTTGGGAAGTTCACAGACTGTAGAGAAGATCCTCAGGTCGCAGGGAAATATGTAAGTTGGCTCCCTGGATGATGATCACCAAGGCAGAAAGGAGAGCATAGTGCCAAGAATTTCAACAACTGGTATTTAACTGTAGATCAGTTAATCCCTATTCATGCCTCCTCCTACCCAGGAAACACCGTACCCTTGCCTTATTCCAGTCTGGGACTGGCTTTACCTCTTTGCCCAGCCCATCCAGCAGCCCGGAGTGAAAGACTGTTGATTTAAGGAACTGGGAAGAAACACACACACACACACACACACACACACACACACACACACACACACCTCAGACCAGCTTATCACCCACCTGGGCTTTAGTCACCAACCTGAATGTTTCCTTCAAAGGGAAGGAGACATTTCACAAGGTCATAGACTTATGTCCCCGAAGCTGGAGCCTGAACAGTTAAGAGACCACGTTGGAAACTCGACCCGCAGTGTGGTGAGTCTGGAGGGAAGAATCCGGAGAGGGGTGGAGGGTGGAGAACAAATTATTTTCCAGGGGCCACAGCGAGCCTCAGGGGCCCATGAACCCCTGAAATAACATACACTGTGTGTGTGTGTGTGTGTGTGTGTGTGTGTGCAAGCCTGCATGGGGAATCCATCCATACATTTAAATCACATTTTCACAGGAATCTGCCAGCTCACAAGGGTAAGTCCCATCGGTCTAGAACGTGGCCGTCCTTTTGTACTTGGGTTGGTCTCAGGTGGCCGTAACAAGACATCACAGACCGAGCGGCTTATCCCGGCAAACATTTATCTCCCCCAGTTCTGCAGGCAGAGCATTCCCTGAAGACGCAGGCAGATCTGGTGTCTGGATAAAGCCCACTTGCTAGTCTCCACACAGCCTTCTCCTCGCTGTGTCCTCACATGGCTGAAGGGGAGAGGGAGCTCTCTGGGGTCTCCGTTATGAGGGCTCCACTCGCATGACCTTCTCATCTCCCAAAGGCCCCACCTCCTAATAGTGTGACCGTGGGGGTGAGGATTTCAACACATGCATGTGGGAGGGGCACCCACACATTCAGCCCATTGCAACGGGAAACTGAGGCTCAAAGACACTGCGTTGCGTAATCTTCCTAGCTCATGCGGCCAACTTGTGACAGAGCCTAGACCAGAAGCAGAAACCTGCTTTCGCTGTCTATGCAGCTGGAAGGAAGAGAAAGGAGTGCGAGTCTAGGTCCTGCCCAGTCCCAACTGGCCCTTCAGATCTCAGCCTGGACGTCCCCTGCCCGCCCTGTCCCCCGGCTGGATCAGGTGCCGTCCATCCTCTGTGCCTGTGCCCAGCATCGCCCTGGGCTTTCCCTGTCCACATCTGTTGACTGACAGGTTGGCAAAATGCACGTCTGAAACATTGGGCTCAGGTACCTCTTCCTCCCCTAGCACACTGGCTCCTCCCACAGCTTCCCTAAATCAGCAGTGGCCGCTCCCCCAACCCCCGGTACCAAGGGAAAAAGCCCCGGAGGTAGCCTTACCCTCTGCCTAATCCCTAACCACTTTCAGTTGCCTTGACCTTTGATTTTAATAGACCCAGACTCCTTTCTCCTTCCCTCCCTCTCTGCCCCTCCGTCTGGTCCATTACTGTCTCTCGCCTGACCGACTAAAGTTGCTGACTACATCTCCCTCCTTCTCCCTTCTTCTCCCTTCTGCCTGGTTCTCCGCCCAGCAGCCAGGGTGAACTTTTTATCTTTATTTTAATTACTTTATTTATTTGTTTGTTTGTTTTCTATGTCTTAGCGACGGAGAGATGGAACAGGGGAGGGGCAGAGGGAAAGGGAGAGAGAATCTCAAGCAGCCTCCACACCCAGCATGAAGCTGGATGCAGGGTTCCATCTCATGACCTTAGCTGAAATCAAGAGTTAGACGCTTGACCGACTGAGCCACCCAGGTCCCCCCGAGTGATCTTTTGAAAACACAGGACAGCTTGCCACGATCCCGCTCAGGCCGACCCACGGATTCTGCATCTCGCTCAAAAAATATTCCTCCCCCACAAATGCACATGGCTTCCCCCTCCAGCTCTTGCCCAAAGACCACCTTTCCCTGGCTTCCTATGACCTCTCCCATCACTTGGCATCTCCCTTCCCTGTTTCACTTTTCTGTGTGGCATTTATATACTGACTTGTTTATACCTTCACTGTCTTGCTTTCCTTCTAGAGTATGAGCTCTGTGAGGACAGCAGTTTTGTCTGTTTTCCTCACTATTAAATCTGCAACACCTAGAACACTCCCAGGAATGTAACAGACACTCCATAAATATTTGTTGAACAGATGGATGGACAGGCCATATTGTTCTGTCTTGTTTGTTTGTTTTGCCCACAAACCCTAAGCTCCTAGGGGGCAGGGGCTATGCTCTGTTCACTGCTGTATCCATGAAGGTCACATCAGGCTGGGCACAGAAAAGTCGAATGAATAAATGACCCACCCCTTTGGTTAGCAGATAAGGACACGGAAGCCAGGAAAAAGAAAGGGACTTGGCTGTTGGGAGAAACCAGAGCACTGGTAGCCACCTCTAGCCTCGCAGGTCCCATCACTCGGCCCACTGTGACTGTGGCTTCTCCGCGACTGTGCCTGCCCCCCGGGGCCAGATCAGGTGGGAGTGTGGATCAGCCCTAACGGGGGGACAGCCCAGGAAGCTGCTGCATCTGTATCTGACTTTTAAACCAGCCTTTTAATATCACTCTGGGCTCAGGGCACTGAGACGGAAGCCCCATTGCCCGGGTTTGACTGCCTGCTTTACACTTCCTGGTTTAGCACTTACTTTCAGAGCTTCCTTTCATCTTCTGTACAAATGGAAACTCTGGGGGCGCCTGGGGGGCTCAGTTGGTTAAGCGTCTGCCTTCGGCTTTGTCATGATCCCAGGATCCCGGAGATGAGTCCTGCGTGAGGCTCCCTGCTCAGTGCGGGTCTGCCTCTCCGTCAGCCTCGGCCCCAACCTCCCGCCCGTGTTGGCACTCGCGCGCTCTCTCTCTCTCTCTTACTCACTCTCAAATAAATTTTTTTTTAAAGATTTTATTTATTTGACAGAGAGAAACACAGCCAGAGGGGTAACACAAGCAGGGGGAGTGAGAGAGGGAGAAGCAGGCTTCCCGCCGAGCAGGGAACCGGATGCGGGACTCGATCCTGGGTCTCCAGGATCATGACCTGAGCCGAAGGCAGTCACTCAACCAACTGAGCCACCCAGGCGCCCCTCACATAAACTTTTTAAAAAATCTTTAAAATAAAATGGGAACTCTGGTAAGAGCGCCTGCGACGGAGTGGCCTGGAGGCCCACATGAAGCCGGGCCCTGCAGGTGCTTTTCCGAGGGGGCTCGGGGCATGTCCTGGAGTCTCGACTGCCCTCAACGGTTAAATGTTGAGCTGGAGGAGGAGAAAGGCTTCAGTCCGTTTCAAGCTTCCCGTAGGTGCATTCCAGCTACTTGGAGCCTGCCCGGATGTGGTTTCAGGTTATAATGCCTCGTTTAGGTTTCTGGGCACCTGGAGGGCCGGAGTGATTTTCCCAGGTGACATTGAGCACATTATCTGGGGAACAAAACTCCTTTCAAGGTCAGAAACGCTTGGCGAGTCACGGGGGCAGCCAGAAAGAGGCAAAATCAGTCCTCAGTCGGCTCCGGGCTCCCTGGCTTCCTGGCTGGAATTACACCCCTCGGGATCCTGCCAACCCCCCAGGAGAGGCTGAATTTGGTGTAGGGATTTTAAAAAATCCATCTCCCTCCCTCAAGGGGGTGCATCTCACTTGGCCAGCAGCCACCAGGATTTTCTAATCATGGGAATAAAATTTCTTTGCATTGTAACCCTGACCTCCCTGCCCAGGCTTCTCTCTCCCTCCCCTTGAGACACACATGAACATTCTATCCCCCGCCTTGAACCTTCCCAATAACCCCCAGCACTTTACCCAGCAAGGCGAGGTAGCCTCCCCAAGGCATGGTGCTGGGGAGGGGAAGATGTGGTCCGTCTGCTTCTTTCTACAATGTCACCGTATTCAGTGACTAAACCCCACGCCCCCTACCCCCTGGGATGTCCAGTCTGCTTTTACAGATGGAGAAACTGAGGCCCAGAGCAATGGAGTGCCTTGTCGCAGGTCACACAGCTGGGAAATGGTAGAGTAATTGGCTGGCCTCCAAGCCTAGGACTCCTGCCACGTTTAAAGCGCTAGCCGGGCTTGCAGTCCCAAAGTGAAGCCCAAGGCTGAAAAGCCGCGGCCCTGGGGAGTACGTGCATGCCTGGCTTGCCTGGCAGCTCAGCTGCTTTTGACTCAGGATCCTGAATTCTCACTCGACTTTGTTGCCTCTTCAAGGCTCCCCATCATTTTTTTTTTTTTAAAGATTTTATTTATTTGACAGAGAGAAACACAGCCAGAGAGGGAACACAAGCAGGGGGAGTGAGAGAGGGAGAAGCAGGCTTCCTGCCGAGCAGGTAGCCCGATGTGGGACTCGATCCCGGGTCTCCGGGATCATGACCTGAGCCGAAGGCAGTCGCTTAACCAACTGAGCCACCCAGGCGCCCC